>JAUIMY010000131.1:0-66044 GCA_033557855.1 Hydrochus callosus | reverse complement strand
TTTTATACGAAACTTTTTTTGAAAATATCAACTATATGACCACAAAATGGGAATACATTTTACAGGAAGTATCGAGCCCTCTTAAGAGGGTGCGGCGCCCTGTCTGGACATTACGACTTAGCGGTTAAGAGTTGTTTATTGACTAGTTTGCGTATTCCCAAACATTATTATGAGGGTAAAAGAACTAAATCGTTTTAGTATTACAGGTATATCTGTCTAGGCGATCCATTACGTTTGTCTTTAGTGCAGACTCCCATATTTATTAATTCTGGGGTCAAGCGCGGAAACGTGCGGGGATTTATTTCGAACATTTCAGCAACCAATTCATACATTTCATCTGAGGAAGTGCATGCATTCATTCATACGGAACAAGTAATCCTAGCATTTGGCGTCTGTCATTGATAAGTCAAAAATGGTCATCTATGTGTGACAGCGCAAATACAAGTATACACGTATTTCCACGCCCTCATATTCCTATAAGATTCCAGGAAAATTCCTCCTGCCAAACCAAGCGCAGTCATTTTTCTTTGTTAAAAATTAATCCCCCCCAGAAAAAATGGGCCCCCGTTAAATCCGGCCGGAATTAATTGGAAAATCCAAGACAAATCGGTCCGAGCCGGATGATTGATGGCGAAGTTTGCTTTCGTCACAACACTTTTTTCCGCATCGTTGCCCGCGTCACGGGACTTTCCCGCACCATTTTTTCCGCCGCAAAGGAGATGATTTCCATACGCAGCCAGCACTCGGAAGAGCGCGGGCGTATTTTTTACCCGCTCGACCATTAATCAACCAACAAGCGCAATAATCTGGGATTATCGGACATCGAAAGCCGCACGATCCGGCCTTAATTCGTTTAGTGGGTTAGGCTGGCAGGCGGCGCGACGCTTCGGTCGATTTAATCCCTCGGACGGGGCTTTTTCACTTCGGGCTGAGGGCGGAACGGGAAAACAGGAATTTCCCGCTTTATTGCTTTATGGGTAACGCGGGACATTTCCGGTCGGGATATGCGGACTGGATTAGCGTCAAACAACTCGGCACGTCCATATCAAAAAGAGCCCAGGAGGAGGATTTTTCAGTCCTTGTCGGACGGGGAGATTAATTTCGAGAGCTGAATTCCCAATTATTTTTCCGTCGATCGGTTTTAAAAAAGGACGCTTTCCTTGTGCACCTTTTTTGCGTATTTGGGGTTCGTTTATCAAACAATGCACTTTGTGGTGAATCTTCTTGTTTATTTAAAGCGATTAATTGCACTAGGACACACGAGGAGTTCTATCTATGAGTTTAGAATGGACCGTGCGCGTCCGAACTCCCCTAGTCATAGATTCCGGAGTTTGTCAGTTTATTTCTTGCATCCCCCGCAGGTTATAAGGGATGAAAATGCGCTATTTTTCCCTCGAAAACTCAATTATTACCCCTTTAAAAGTGAACATCGCAAAAGGGGCGGTCGCGAAAAAACTGGCATCCCTCCCCGCGGATAAATATTTCAAGGGAAACTTTGATCGTGATCATGAGGGGGTTGATTACGTGGCTCGCCTGAGGCTGAAGGCGCACTATATTGGTGGGATGTTTTCAGTGGGGGTGTTTGCTCCAAGAAAGGTGCTTCTGGATGGGATGAGTCGAGGCAGCTTATGGAGGGCGAAGAGGCATACTTTGTTTCTTAATCAAAGTTTGGTACTTCAGTAAAGTGGCCCTTAGGAAATCAGCCCTACCATGATTGCTCCGGTTCTCTGGCTCACTGGGCCTCGTGTTTACTTCATTTTCTGACCCGAGTTTCGCCAAAAAAATCAGAGCGAACATTTATTGGATTTTTTCTCCAACTAACATGCCCAATAATCGTCCCTCATACCTTCAAATTCTTCTTCTTGTAGTTTTTATTATTTCAGCCGTTATTCCTCTCGTTTGCTCTTTTGTTATCATCGTCGTTTTAATCTACAGACGAGACGGGGGAAAAACGAATTTTCCGCATCTTATACTTTCCAAAACAAAGTTTCAAAAAGAATATATACTTTCAAATTAAAAAAAAAAAGATTATACTTCCCCCATTTTCCCTCCGCTTAACCTACAAATTAGCATCTCTCGAATTGCAAGAGATGTTACGAAAACAGTACAAATTGCGGTGTTGAAAGAGGATTGGAAAGGGATCTTGATCCACCAATTTTACAGGGCTTTTAATGTTAAAATAATTGTAATTGTAATTTATTATTACCTCAGCCATTATAGAACATAAAAACACCACATTCATAATAACACAAGAATAAGGCTCTTCAATTCGAAAAAATTCCCGTGAGTCTCAGAATAGCCAAAACTACTTACGTCTTCATGATGGATTTCGAGGATTATTTAATACAGAATCAAATTTCACTTAATTGCACTCATCAAAAAGACTTCATCGCCCTAATTTTCCATACCTCCGAACCAGAGAATACGTGATGAGTGTTAAAGCCACCCTCCAGACGTATTGTTTGAGTATGCATAATGGCAGCTCGAATAAGCGTAGAGATGGCACAACAATAATGAAATTATCCCCAATTCAGCTAGAGTGGGAGCCAGGACGGCACGAGATAGGCCGGGGGGGTTGAGGGGGACACACGAGGCGACGGACAAGCTTCATAATTAACGGTGATCAAGAGGCCGTGGCGGAACGGCGACGGATGAAAGGGAGGCGTACGCGCACTTGATTTTCCGGATAGGATTACATTTAAGACGTAATTGCGAACAAATACGGGCGAGGGGGTTGCAGGAAATGGGGTGTTGGGGTAGTAGGAGGCGGGAATTGTGGGGGAGGGTTGCACCAATGTTAATGCTGAGGGAGAGGTGAAGAAATGGGGAAGGCTTTCCGGTGTGGGGATGTTGGAGAGATGAAGTGCTTTGCAGAGCTTGGGTAGACTGGTGGATCCCCGAAAATTGGGATGGGGTTGGGGTATTAGTGCAGCGAGCTTTCAAGAGGGGTTGCTTTTGCAGAGTGAAACATAGACGTAGACAGTGGTAATGCAGGGAGGGTTGAAGTTTCCACGACAATCCGAATCTTAGTTTTAATTAGAGGGCGTCTGGTTAGCGCAAACAGCCCGAGAATCGTTTGTTCTTTATCTGCACCAACGTAATCTTCATCAAGCTCAACGGAAAATGGGGGAGTTCCCCCCCAAAAAAACTAAATTAACTTAATTTACACGGAGTGAGTAAAACTTGGGCCTATAAATCTCAGTCGGTGGGCCAAGTCGAGATAAATTTGGGGGGGAAATGGGGGAATGATACAGAATCGAGTGGTAATCCCACCAGGAATTTGCATTAAAACCCTTTCGCAAATCGCCTCGCAACCCTTGAAACTTGACTGATCGTGGTAATTTTCGTGCAGGGTGACAGACAATGGTTGAAATCGCACCTACGTTTCCGAATAAATGGAAAGGGAGGATTATCCTTTTTGTGCCCGCGGAAATTCGATTTCCTCGGTTTGATAAAATCGGAAGGACATCCATAGTGTCTAAATCACATTTTATTCCAACCACCGCACCGAGAAAACTCGAACATGCGCAGCGTGAACTAATTTATACTGCGCACGATCGAGTACCACCGTGACCGGTTTGGAAGTTTTCGAGGTGGTTGCATCAAAGCTGACAGCAATTCGCGATCGCTTTGTGCCCATACCGGAAACTCCATTAAAGTGCCAAGCACCAACATGAAACTATGAAAATGATCGAATTTGCAATTAGGGCCCTTTAATATTTCAGGTCGTAAATCGCCTGAGCTGTTTGTAACCGAAGGTGTAAATTCCTCAGCGAAACCGCAACTAGAGCGGAGGGTTGCGGTCACCCCTGTCGCCTGTCTCAAGCGCTCATGAATCTATTTGTCCACGGCTTAATTAATTGGTGAAGATATCCGTAGGGGTTGTGGTAATTCGCTTCAAAAAAAAGCACACGCCTTAAACTGGCGGGGTAATCTTGTGGAATCGCAGAATAGAAGAAACACGACGAAATCCAAAGCAACTTCCCACCCTATTAATGCAAAAGGAGCCCTCTCATATTCTCTTTGACGGGAAGTGATCACTCGCTTTGGGTGAGAAAGCGCGAGCTTGCATACGTAAAGACGGAGTTTCCCTTACTTCGGACGTTGGGGTGGATGGGATGAGGCGAGCCATCCCGGATGTAATGTATACAAGGGACGAGGGGCTTGGGGGGTGCGGGATAAGTGCCAGAAATGGGCAAGAAGTGTTGGCTGACAAGGCTCCAGGCAAAACCGTGTTCAGAATACCGAATGGTCCAGAACTGGCACTTCTCATGGCTACTTCTTCTGGAGTGGGTCTTGTTTGGGGGGCTTGGAAGGCGAGGCTATAGACAAGAACAATTGATGTCTTAATCATATTATAATACTTAAAAAAGTTGAACAGGACATTTTTGATGTGGAAACCAGGGAAAAATGTTTTGATAGAAATTTTCTGTGGTCAAATTTGCCATCACGCGTTTTTGTAAAATAGGGAATTGAGTTTGGTGCTGTAATTCTCCCTAAAAGCTTCACTGTGGCATTTCATGCCTAGGAATAATCAGCACCCCCTATTTTCCACTCAAAAGCTGCATTGCAGTTCACACCCCCACTCATTAAACAGACTCACATATAACGCAGAATCAACAGCGTGAATTATTGTGGTCGGGAGTGTTTCTCCCATTCGCACAAAATTTCCTCGTCTCGCTGTCCCCAAACCCGTCACTTCGCAGAGTTGGTAACATCACTCGCTTTTCATACTCTTCAAAACGACGTTTTAAAACAGTTTGAACGGATAGTCTGATACACAATGTATTTTGAACAGTGTGATAATTTATATCGTCGAACCGTTCAAAATATTCACTTCCCAAAGTTCAGAAGAACCATTTTTGGGGTAAATTTTAATTTGATATGTGGGTCTTGAGCGGCTCTAAAATTTCTCTTCAATTAAAATATGCCCCAGGTCGGGGAAACCCCATCCGAAACCTTTCCACCCCATTAATTAATTCCGCTGGCTCCGCCGCACGACTAACCCCGCAGCCGCACCACTTCCCTTCACATTACATACCCCAACCTGTTTCGAGGGGGTGGCGTACCCGCCAAACGTCACCCTGCGTTTCCGGTGTGTTCCCCGAAGCAACCCAGTTCGATGAGTGCGTTTCCCTGTATCGTATCGACTCTGCTGATGGGGAAATAAGAAGGAGGTGTTTTTTTTTGGGTGGCACGATGTTTCAAGTGCACTCATTCGGTTTTGATTTTAAGGGGTGCATTAAAGTTTAGATCCGAATCGTGGATTAATTGGGTTCAATTGGAGATGTGGTTGATCCTTGAAAATCATGAGATTTGTTGCGTTGGCTATATTTTTAGCAAGAGGAATTATTGGTGTCCGAATTGGAAATTTCATCTCAAAACTCGGAATAATTTTTTGAAGTTGTGATGTACTAGCTCATAGAAGTTCGGACAAATGGTAGACTTCAGCAAGACGTCAAATATAATTTTATTAGAACGTTCTTGTAAACCATTCATTCAATAGTTTTCCCTTAAAAGTGATCATTGCTCAAGCTCGACGAATATCGTTTTACTGTGCCTCAGCGAGCATGTCGCTCCTGTGGAATATTATACACCTAAAGCCTGTCCACATAGCCACCCCGAATACCCAAACCCCTATATATCCACGCGACCCCCCCAACTATCCAACCACTCACGGCGTTGACGCTCCATCCCCCCACTGTTTCCGGTGTGGTGGTGGAAATTTCAATCTCTGCTTTTGCTTCTCGTACATAGTCGGCTCCCAATTTCAATTCTGGATAAAAAGCTTTTGTCGCCGCCCTTTCCCCATGAATATTCAAACTAATAGTAGTAATTTTCAGATGTATATATCGCACATGTACGTTCATACATATTTTATAAACCCGCAGCAGGCTGCGGATGTTTGCACGTACGTGACACGTGGGCGCATCCAGTCGACGTTGCTCACCCCCTCGTATGTGGCCCCTTCCCACGTATACCCCTTGACCACCTGCAGCCTCCCCGATGAACCCACAACCCTCAGCTATTCGCAATTTTGAGCCATTCGAAACCCTCAGCCACCCGATACCCTCAACCACCCATAACCCTCAGCCACCCACTATCCTCTTCATCCCATAACCCTCCTCATTCCACAATCCTCCTCATCCCACAACCCTCCTCATCCCACAATCCACCTCATTCCACAATCCACCTCATCCCACAACCCACCTCATCCCACAACCCTCAGCCACCCACAACCCTCAGTTATCCTCAACGCTTAGCTATGCACAACCCTCTACCATTAACAGTCCATAGTCATCCTCAATCCTTCATCATTAACAACCCGTAGTCACCAATTACCCTGTCATACTTACATCCCACCACCGCACCGATAGAACTGTTGCATATGCACTACCCACACTCACCCTTCGCCCCATATAAAAACCGTGGAAACCATCGATTTTCAGTCTCTGCGGGACAAACCCTTGTGTTGTTTTCCGCTTTGATATTCCTGCTTGAATTTTCATAAATAAATTTAAACACGGACGTTCCTTTAGTCCCCTATGCACATATAAATTCAAGTTACATGGCGGAATGGGTCGTGTTGACTTACCCGAATTAATTTTTGAATAATGAAAGAGCTATGAACGGGGCATTGTGCTGTGTTGAGTGGTTAATGGAGTGGAGGTATTTGAAAAAGCGTAATAGAATAATCTACCTACGTACTGTTGTTAGAAATTTACATTTTCTCTAGAAGTATTGGCAACACTCTACCACTCATTTAGTATGTATCTGCCATTTAATGAAATTCTATTAAAAAGCAAAGCATAAACAGAAATTGATGGTAGTATTCAATTTTATAATTGCTGCAATTTCATAATTGGCGTCAATAATTATTCTAGAAAACTTATTCTAGGGCGATATATCTAGGGCGAACAACTACAAATTTAAGGGCTGAACCCTATTATTGGAAAAAAGGGAGACACGAGCTCCGTTTGTGTTCGTTTGTTGGAAAAACTATTCAAGGGAAACTGCTGATGGTAGCAGCAGGAATATAATGCTATGCTAGTATGTACAATAACTTTTGGAGGGATGATGGGGTGAAGGTTGAAAGGCGTGAGCTGGAAGGGACGGCGCACAAACAGTTGGCGTTATTATTTTTAATGGCGTTGTAACTGTCCTGGCGCTTCCAACCATTTTTATCACTATGAGAAGAGCGAAAGAGAGAATAACACGGCTAGTTTACCTAAAAGAACACAACCCGCAGAAATCGATATCAAAAGTCCGACGAAGAGAGGATGAAAAAGCAAACTCAAAAAATTCATGAATTATTGTCGCTAGAAAATTGGGGACTTTAAAAGAAACGAGACCCCTTTATCAGCTCAACGACGCGACGTAGCAACACTTCGAAAATTAGATAAACGACCGGAAAAATAATTGCGGAAATTTGCATACCTCCCGGCTAGACAAGATACATATTTACACTCCGAGATACATCCAGCGCATAAATTCCGGCCAGATTCGGGGGAGATTTGAGCATCTGAGATTTTTCCCGCTGATAGGGCGAGGAAAATTTGGAAATCCGCCATCTCCGCCCCGGTAGAGCTAAAAGCGTTGCTGGAGACAGACGGGGAAAATAACGGGCGAAGGATTAACCCTCCGCCAGCGACCTGGGGGTTGCTTTTTTCTTCCACTTTTTCCCCAATGATCCCGGCCTGATATCCAGGCCGGGCGCGTGACTCGAATATTAATTATCACTGAGCGACCTGCCTGCGGTTTTCTAGGTGGAAGATTTTTTCCGGGGGAGGGCGCCCTCCGCATGCAAAACCCCACCGACGTTCGGCCCCACGCGTCGGTGTCGCATTCCACTTTTCGCCCTGAAAGCACGATTTTCCGCATTCATTTTCCATGGGCGGCCTTTTGTAGTCAAAGATCGAGTGGACGACTCCGTTCGGATGGGCAATCGGGAGCCTTGCATCATTTATGGATTACATCCTTGAATCCTTTGCTCTTTGCTTCCTTTTTTGCCTTCAACACATCTTCATCTTTTATTTGCTACTTCAATATTTTTGCCACCCTTTTTCCAACTTTTCATATCTTTGCCTCAAATTTTATTTACCTTGCACGTAATGATTTATACCGCACTTGAGCATAGACATCAGTCAGGTGGAGCTTTTGATAACCCCGCGAAAAGCTGCATTATTATAAAATTATTTAAAATTATAAAATGCATGATATTTTTTACATGCAATTTTTAATGGTTCTCATTTCAACGTAATTGTTTGAAAATAGCCATGTTAATCTGAAGTCCAATCGAGGTTAAATCAACAAAATAATGCTTGCCCTACTGTATTATATTTCACCCTTACGTGGAAACGATTTCCCCGAAGCTCCCCTTAAATCCGTGTAACGTTGCGAATGGTTCAGTCGATATTTTTTCAATTTCTCATTTCTACCTCAATGTGAGCCATTGTCATCGGTTTGCACTCCTGAGAAGCTTCCAATTCCCTCTCCGAATCCCCCACTGTGCAATACCCGCGCTTTGATGTGGCTCGACTTCTTAAAGCGTGAATTCATTCTTCAACGAGAGTGGAAATGTCCCGCCCCCAAAATGTATCCGGGCACGGCCCTAAGTAGCTCACATCCGCGAGAATATTGGCCCTCACACTCCCGAAAATATTTCACCTGCTGATACTCCTGAAGGTATGGAGTTTCTACCTTCACACGTGTATGAAGTAGCTCGCCCTTCCTCGTATGCTCGAATGAACGCACTGATTGGAGTTCTGAGGGGTGGCAACTGGAGGATAAGTTTTATATCATCTCATTTTTGAGGGTGCATAACATTTCCATTCTTGATGGATCTCGAGCATACTTATATTTACGAGAGTCTGAGTTCATTGCCGTATGCCTGCGTACGGCCGTGTATTCTTAGATAAAAGTCTCCGATAGTTTTCACCTGACGATATCAACCAGGGACTTTATCTGCAGATGGAAATAATGGCCCTAAGAATGCTATTTTTACAGTTTAATTCGTGAAGCTGGCTGATGCTAGGTAATTCTGAGAAGAAGCAAGCAGAAATTTTGTAAAATTCCAATGAGTAGGGGCCATGTTGTCGGAACCTACTCGAATATTTCTGAAGAGCAAATGAGGAAAAGGAAAACATACAGTACGCTTGAATTCGTGAGCTAAGACTCTCGGAGCCTACACCCCCAGCATTCGAGTAAATTCGGTAAAATATACAATGTGTAGGCAACAACCCTTCCGCCACGGGGCGACGCGACGGCCGTAGCATTTACGAGCTTCCTGCAAACAGGCGCCTAATTACCGAATGGCATGGCACCGGAGGAGAGCTGTTGCTTTTTATTCGCCCGGCTTACAGAAACGACGCCGGTTTTAGCTAATTAAGGGCGGCGAAGGGCGCCATCCGAAGCCGCCCTGCCAGTAAACAAAACCGGTCCACTTTTCCGGTGATAATAGCCCTGCGGATGCGCGTGCTGAGGGGCGAGAGGGCTGATGATGATTGCGGACGTTTCGGGGGTTTATTGTCGCCAATTTGGATGAATGGGCAAAAGGGCCCCTGTCCGAGGGCGATTAAAGCGACGCTCGGGGAATGTGCGCTCTTTTGCCGCAAACAACAACCTTTCAATTTTGATGTGGGCGCGCTTTTTTCGAGTTGACAGTCATTTAGATTACGGGGACAGATCATTATGTACTTTTTTGGGGTTGCGAGAGGGGCCATTACTGTCTTTGGCCCCTCTGGTGTCCATAGAGTAACCGTTATTTGCCTGAATTTACATAAATCGTGTTATAAGTTATGAGTTATAAGTTATACGTTATGTTATAGGGTATAGGTTATAGGTTATAGGTTATACGTTATGTTATAGGTTATACATTATGTTATAGGTTATAAGTTTCAAGTTACAAGTCATAATAATAAGTTATACTTATAAATTATAGCATCATGATTGTGGATCATTATTGCAAAGTTTAATTTTTAGTTGGCAACAAATTCTACCCCAAGTCAGCAACCAACCAAAAAGACGAAAAAAGATGTTTAGGGTGAAAAGTGAGAGGATTCCCAGAAGCAGATTTGCACCGCAAAACTCCCATAGGAGTAGAATTGACGCGGATTGTGCGATTAATTCGACCTTTAGGGAAGTTGTCGGAATAAGGGATGCGGATAGTGTGGCATCTCCTCCGGCGTACTCAGCCCTTGATTCTATTTAATGCACGCTTGGATTTAATCTGTTCGCTCTCACTGCCATCCCACATTTAAATATTAAACAGGGAAAATCCCCGACTCGGCACTCGAATCGCTCCTTTTCCTTGTTTTTGGGGCGCTTCCTCAACCGTAGCTTTGTTATTTGGGTCTTGATCCAGACACTTCCGGGTCCTTGGAAGGATTAAAACTAGCAGTTTGCATAATTCAACGATTTCGTTCGGAGGTAGCACCAAATTTTCCTCCCCATTGCGAAACACGCGGTTAGCACTGTTATTCGAACGATTCTTTCGGGATTCTCAACGTAAGATTAAGCGACTGGGGATCCACCTAATTTGAGAAACCTTAATTAAGAGTATTCAGTCTTGATTGATTTTATATTGTTTGGAGATTGAGAAATATTGTTGGAAATTTTTTGAAAATATTTCTCAACTAAAGAAAATACAATACTTTCTCTATGCATAATAATAATAATAAAGAATAATAATAATACAATGTATGTATACGAGAAAGTAAAGCATCGGTGATCTAAAATCAACATGATTTTTCCTTTAAACCCGTGACTCTTCGGTTTTGTTTTCACAATAAAATGCAGGAACAGAAGGCACAATGAACCAATGAGGCCCAATTTTCACATCCGGAATAAAAGTGTAATTTTCCCTTTCGCCCCGTAAAGGAGGGTACTGGAGTAATGCTGCCATCATATCCTCGAGGATTGTCGTCCTTATCACACTCAAGGTGAATCCTTCCGTCCGACCAACTCCGGATTGCGTCTCTATATAGTACGCACAAGGTCCAATCCTTCTGGATGGCCAATCCCCACTGTGGAGTTTGCTTTTGCAGGACCCTAATTCCGTTTTATGATATTGAATTTCCCCCCATTGCTGTTTGTATGTGACTGCGGAGACTCGATAATAGGACGGATGAAATTGGTTGGAACCCAATTATAAAGGAGTGCCATCGCATTCTTGTCAAATAATGGCCGATGATTCCCGAAATCAATTGCTCGAGTTATGATCAATTTCGTGCATCGTTCAAAATTCCTCCCTGCACTGAAAATAAACTAAGCCTACGTAAACAATAATTTTTGCATTTATCGTCCCCATAAAGATAAACCCCGCGCCATCATTATAAAGATAGAGCCGGCTAGTCTGTGATGATTACGCAAACGTAATCGACGGTATGTTGTTGCCACTAATAAATTTCAACTAACGCACGGCAGACAATGGAAGCTGCTCAAATCGTTTGATCATTCACGGGCCCGTGGCTCATCCCTTGTATGGCGATTGATCTGATGATAATCAATGCTTGTTAGCCTCTATTATAACGTTGATGAAGCCGGCTGCGAATAATCACAAAGACGGTGAACCGTTGATTAGACTGAATAATCGACATATGTCCCGCAATAACCGAACGCGTGCATTAATGCACGCAATCCGATTGCATCCATCGCAATTAAAACACGATTCATTCTCCATCTATCGCCCGGAATTTATCGCGCCGCATTTTCGAAGCACTCGCCCGTTAAAGTTACCTCCGCCAGCTGAATGGTGGTAGAACAAGGCTCCGTCTTGAGGTAACGTAATTACAGGGGCGTCCCGGCGCCCGAAGTTTATGCAAACTGAAACTGCAGACTATTATTCCATCGCCGAACTATTTCCACAACACTCGTACACAGACACGTGGGGAGCAGGCAAGCGGGAATTTCGGGGCGCCAGATGATGTATCAGCTGCAATTTGCCCGAACTGTGTGTGTGTATGTATCTGGTGTCTTGTCTCGTTGCATGGGAATTGCGATAAATTTGAGGCGAAACAAGTTTCGGGACTGGATTTAGTTACAGCCTGTAGCGGTGCGATCTGATGGGATCAGTCAGGAGTTGTTTGGCGTGGAAACATTACGGGGATGGCAAGAACCTAAAGTTTTGTGTCCGCACATTCCTCAACGCACCCGTCGCACAGTGGTCCGTAATGCGATTCTGCAGGCTACTGAGCTATAGGTTCCAAACTGAATTTTGTAATTGTGCCTAGTTTATTCACCAAACACCAAGAAACCTAAGGATAGAATTTTCTGAATATTTTTGGCCAATTTGAACCTTTAAACCACTGGCGGACGTCGCGTCGTTAGACACGGACAATGAACAGTGTTAAATGTTGGATAACTTGACGGGCAAAACTTACTTCAATAATAAACCATCACAGATGTATTTACAACCTATAGGAGAATAGTGCAGCACCCCTATTCAATTTCACCGATAAAATTCTCCGCCCACCCGTCTAATAAATAAATTGGCCTCCTCTCCTATCTAACAACTAAATTGGACTTCCGTTTCTAGCCAAACTTCGCAATGAACCAAAGGCAATCCACGGCTTAATCAGAACTATGTGGACGGTCTACTAGGATAACTCCAGCAGTCTAGTCTCTCTCACTCCAGGAAA
Organism: Hydrochus callosus; assembly: GCA_033557855.1. Classification (NCBI taxonomy): domain Eukaryota; kingdom Metazoa; phylum Arthropoda; class Insecta; order Coleoptera; family Hydrochidae; genus Hydrochus; species Hydrochus callosus. The sequence goes on along the minus strand of JAUIMY010000131.1, from coordinate 53,406 downwards.
CATTGGTCCGCCTGACTCGAATGCAATCGGAACGTACCCCCGACGCGTTAAATTCCATTGTTATGCCGGAAGTGCAGCGCGATGCACCCTCACCATCTACAATGCGCCAATACCTAAAGCCGTTGCCACCCAAAACTACCCCCTGCCTTCGCCTCCCCAATACCCCCTGAGCCCCATCATCTGGCGATCACGAACGCCGCCTGGCGGTGATAAATTCGAAATAAAGAAACTTCTTCCGTCGTCTGAGACGCAGACAATTGCAATTTTCAGTTTGTTTGTGCACGTTCGAATTATGCTTCCGTCTTCACGGTTGTTCCGTAGGGTTTCATTTCGCTAATTGCCGTAAAACGTCTCCAAGTGAAATGTGAAACTGTCTAGCAAAATTATGAATTTTGGGATTAAATTTTGGAAAATCAATCCAAAAAATCTGAAATATTCCTTATATGGACTTTGGGACGTCGTGAATCCATTTCTGGCAAGATCAAAGCCCTAAAGTTAAAGGCTGATTTTTGCCGGATTTTATAATGCTCCGAACTGAGTCTAGGGCACGCGGAGTAGGTGCACGCAAACAAAGGCTGCACAACCGACATTTGATAACCGGGGCACCTGTAGGTATGTTTCATTTTTTCCGTAGAAAAATTTTTATGTAAAATTCGCAACGAGCCCAGAACGAAATTAAAAAAGAGCACGTATTTTTTTCCATATTTTCTCATATAAACATTGAGAGGGAGAGATTGCTTCACAGTACGCCTGATGGCACCACCCCAGCGAATTTACACAACAGGATCCTTTGTTCGCATTAGTGGCGGCGGAAATTCGTCGGATGCTCGTGTGAGCCCTAATCTAATGCCGAAGGGCTGAAAAAACCCTCCGTCCGTTTCCGCGTCGTTAACTTTCTGCAAGGACCCCCTCCGTCCTGAATGCTACGCCTAATGCTGGTAATTAGGGGAACGGCTTTGCGGATAAGTTGATTAAAACGCCGTGATTTGATTCTCGATGAAAGTTGTTCACCTAATGAACGGCAGCCGTGTTCCGACGCGGGCTGTTATTGCGAGTGAATCAGTGGAAACTTGCGCGATTCCGCCGCCCCGTTTATTCCATTCGGGGGGGCGCACAAAGGAAACCGCGAAAAATTCCGAGAGAGCCGCCCCCTAATGGAATCTGATTCGCGCCCGTACGGAACTTTTCCTTTATGTGGGGGGTAAATAATCCGGGCGAGGCAAATAAATAAGTAAATAGGTTTTCCATTAGGGGGAGAGATCGAGGCCGGAAGGCGGGGGCGGCTCCCCCCCACCCCCAGTGCACAAACTAGATGATAGCGTTGTGCATGGTTCGCACTTTCTTTTTTGGGGGGGAAAGCGACCGCTATCACAACATCCGGTAGCACAATGGCTCGTATTCCGGGAAGTCCGGGGAAGTTTCTGTCCTGATCCGAGGAAACCGGTCCCTCAAGCATTAAAGCAGAATTTTACTAGAGTTGGGGTGTTTTATGTGGGGAATACAGTGTTATGGAGGAGTTAGCCCGAAGCCTCCTTGAATGTAACCGCAATTGTGACTGCGGTTCAACACGGCGATAAATTGAGTGGCGACAACAACTTGATGTCAATACTTTCTGAATACATCGTATAATATTTAGAAAACATATTAATTTTTGTTTACTTGAAATTAGAATAGCATATGCGATATATGTAAGGACGACTGTATACGTACACGGAGCACAGCGCGTCTGTCCTGCTCCGTTCGTCTCACTCCGACTCGCTCCGTCCGCGTGAAAGTACCTCCAGACTATTTTCCATCATACGGTACCGCTAGTCTTTTGGGAGATTTGACATAATTTTTTATCATTACGACATTCTGGTGTTCGTTTAATATCTTAACCAGCTCAAATTCCAGAAATTTCCGCCTATCAAATTTTATTTTTTCCAGAATGATAAATGGAATTATCGATTGCTACATGAACTTGCAAAAATGGAAATCTTTAGAAGATTGAACGTATTCGGATTGTCAAAAAAGCACAATATACTCGAACGACATAACTGGAGCAAATATGAATGCAGACGTGTATTCGCAATGACTGCATAAAATATAAACGGAAAAAGGAAGAGATCGGTTTCGGTTTAGAGCGCTCAGCTGAAGTTGCATCCTGTCGGAGCAACTGCATAAATTCATGTAATATACTTCCTTCCGGATACAAATTCGGCTTCCGCCCCATTTTACGGCCGGTTTTGTGGCCCGCGGGTTCCCTTTCGCAAATCGCCCTTCCGCCCTTGATTACGAAAAATCCCCGAACGCCGTAAATTCACGCATTCAAATCGCAGGCGATAATTTGGGATCCGTGGAATTTTGCGGGGTGCATCCGCCGCCGCGGGGCGGAAACACAGCCGCAAGAGGATTAAGCGCCGGCCCAAATAATATCGCCCGCCCTCGTTCGGCACGCACTAAATTTTAATTCGAATCCCCAAGATTAAGCTCCGTAATCGCCTCCTAATCAGGGCAGTATTTCACCCTTTCGCTTGGCCAATTAACGGGCCCGCGCTCGGATTATTATTAAATTCGGGAACGGCGCGATGTGTTTTATTCGTCGGCGTTGCTCGAATTTATTATAACGTGTAGGGCCCGAGGGCTGAAAGACGACCTTTCGCTTCGATCGAGGGTCGATAAGCCGAGCTAAACTGGAGAGCGGCTCGACTCGAGCGAATGATAAAACATAAACGGGCCTCATATTTCACCAACTAATTACAAAAGGAAAGTTTTTTACGAGAACTGGGCTCGCGCGACCCGCTCGGACTGTTTAAGGGCCCACTCGACAGGGCTCGGAACTTTTTACGAGTTCCACAGTTCGTGTTGTGAATTATATCGCCCGAACGGGAGTCGCTCTTTGAATATTGAGGCCGCAGGGATGTTTGTCTTTCGACGGGAGTTTGATTATGAGAAGGGTTGAGTGAAAGGGTTGCCTCTGGAACAGGACTCTATAAACGATCGCATAACGGAAAAGGCGTATTTGAGCATTAACTTTCAGTTTTGGAGACCAGCAGGTACGCATACTTTTTCTTTCAATGCCATGCAGTTTTACTCGTTACGTTTTTAGTTACTATTTGACGTCCTATTTTTCCCTCCAACTCAAACGCCAATACTGTAATTTCGTTCGCAATAAGCAAGGGTCGCAATTCTCCATCCCTCGCGTGTCCTCTCACGTCTCTCTAAGATTGCATTAGGAGTGGCTTTCATTAGCCGCCTGCACTAATTCCGCCTCTGACGCTGTTAAGCGTCTCTAATGAAATTAGAAAATGCACTCGAAGTGCTAGACCAACGTATCCTGGAGATATCCTGTCCCCTAGACTAGCCCGGCTAAATGAAAACTGACCCAGACTAGATTCGTCCTTGTCCAACGTCCTGGCCGTAGAAACGCGTCCACCACTCATTGTCCTTGTTCAATGGGTGGAAAGCAGCCTGAGGTGAATTGCTCAGCGACTGTGCTAGCCGAAAACGTTTTCTATTATACTGCAGCTTCTCCATTAAACGACGCTTTCACATTTAATTAAATTCCGCGTGGGCCTATTGTTTCGAAACTAATTCACTCTCAATTTCCCCATAACTTGAATTACCATCATCGCCGAGTTTGCTTTACTTTTTTCAGAAAAAAAAACTATTGAAAATTTCTCTCCACATTAGTTCGCAAATTCTTCACTTGAGAAAATGAGGATAATACTACTCCAAGAACTAACCACGAGCAAAAAAGTATTATAGTTTGATTTCCTATCTCGCCAAATCATACATCACTACTTAGTAAACGTACCTGCCTAGTTGAGATGTAATTAAAATTAGCAACAAAGGGTGATATAAATCTAAGGAATGCTTAGGTAGTTAAAATTCGATTTAATAGGATTTAGAGCAACTGTACAGACTTAAAATTTTTCGTCCTGGCGACGAAGCCTCGCAATTCCCAGGACGTGAATTTCAACTCCGCAAGGGAAAGTTGCGGAATTTCCAATAGAAAAAAAATCCCCACAGGACAAAGTTATCCCGAATTTCAGCGCCAGCCCAAAAAGTGTAATAAGCCTCCCGAGCTCCGTAGGACAGTGGCGCGCGCGCGCGTGCGCGCCTCTTTTTATTAAGTTAAAACAATCAAAAGTTTCCTTCCGCCCCGGAACTATCCACTTTACATAATTTCGTTCCCCGCTAGGAATTTGTATACGTATTTCCCAGTTTGCTGAGACGATGCCCGCCTGGAAACGGCAGAGCGCCGAGACGCAGTCATATTAAACAATTTGCCTAGTTTGGCGCAACGGGCGGGCGCCTTCCCTACACAGGAAGTCTGAATTTCAAACTCGCACATGTGAGGGAGAAACTGGTGGGAAACGTGATAATCGCGGAGACAAGATGAAAAACTGATTTTTTTAATACAGTATATTTGAAATTTATCCGCGCGGCGTACCTACGAATTAATTCCCCGGCGCCTCCACCATAATGCTCTCGCCTGGAAGGTTCCCGCGCTACTTATGGTTCAATCCCATTCCATTTTATTTCCTGCATCTTAGTTACATCTTACGTATTTTGCGTTTCAACTCCCAATTTTTCAATATAACTCCATATGTTACATCCTCAAAATGTGGTCTATTCAGGTCATTGGGTTACTTGTTTTACATAAAACTCACGAATTGTTGATATTTATAAAATACAGATATAATCATCTTATTTTACATAAACGTTATCACATGAAGCGTGAGCCCCATGTCCTAGCCTCTTCAGTGTCTGGCCCTTGTCTGGGGGGGTGCGTTCATTTTCCAAGCGACACTACAAAGGAACATGTGAATCCTTTATGGAAAATTGGAGAGATGTAACTATATTTGCGCAAAAGACGTAGTTAGGGAGCTGGCGGATCATTTGTTCTGTCGTTTCCACAGCGGCGCAGCCCTCACGCTGCTGATTCAAAGGAGAATGGGAAAAAAGCACCACTCTCCGGGTTTACTCGGAGAACAAAATGCAAGTGCCCATTCGGGAACGCCTTGATGTGTTGTCGGGAATGAGGCGGCGTGCGTAAATTGCCTTCATTCCGTTTTACTGCTTCCAGTCATTCCGCGCGTTCGAGGATAGTTAGAAAACGAAAGCAAACGGATCGCAGAAAACTAAAGACATGTAATGTGTTTGGTAATCCTTTTATAATAGAATAATATAACATCTTATATAATAGTTTGACTTGACATAATAATTTTTGAAAGAATAATTTCAAACGCTATTCAACAACTTTTAGTAAGTATCCGCATTTCCAATCAATTGTATAATACCTATCATTATTTTTGGTGATCAACGCCAGAAAAACTCCTCGAACAAACGGTGTGCTGCGAACGCATCAAGATAAATTGTTCCTCCCCCTGTAAATCATTCCTCTCAGAAAGGACTTCAAGGGAGTCTCGCGAAGATAGGACGAACAAAAATACACATTTACACCAGACGTCTGCAAATCATTCAAATGCGGTCGCCACAAAAGCAGACGCCTCAACCTACTGATGCCTACAGTCTGAGAGCAATTAATTGGTGTTGCGTGTGGCGACGTCTTTGTCGAGGGCGGCAACTTGATTGGAAAAGCCATTAGGGAGGGCTGCCACAATACATACCCATCTTTAATCTAGAGAAATTTTAGATATTCGAATCGAAGACTCATCTTATACTGAAATACACACAAAAGTTTTTATTCAATATGGGTATTGTTTTCAAGTTTTTATTTAAACATTTCAAACTGTTCATCGTACATTCGAAGCATACCGGCTCCCTCATCCGGCCTTAATCAGTCTCACGCAGGTAAATGGCGGCCCACAGGCGATAATTCAAAGTGTGCGAAATAGAGGAGAAGCCCCAAACTACGGCCATTACTATAATAATAATACGGTCCGAGTTTGTCAGATGAGGTTTGAACGGGAAAGGGATTAATTGCTCTTGCTTGCGGGTTCGCCCTGCAATTTAACGGGCGAGACGTGAAGATCCGAATCGAACTTTCGCCCCAACTATTCCGATCGATTCGATCACTGCGGGGGTGAGACGGGATGAGGCAAATTTGCCATCGGAATGGACAAGAGTGAAGACAAATTTCTCATTGGAAAGAACGAGCCTGAAGATTCATTTCTCATCGGAAAGGATAAAACTGAAGACGAATTTCACACTAGATGTAGCATATGTTGTTCGTTGATTTTCTTAATGAAGCCGCACGGTGAAGCGAGACTTCCAATGAAAAACTCAGTCTCAAAAATCTTATTTTAATTAGCGCGGTAACCGGAAACGTCCGCCGTCCGTCGCAACAAGGGAAGCTCACAACATGTTACTGGACGTACTGAGGCAATTACTGTGCCGGTGGAGCTCTCCGGGAAATTGTTACTCCGGGAAAATTGCCGGAGCTGCAATTTTACGAGGCCTTAATTTACGAGTGGTCGGGCGATTCGAGCAAAAACTGTCGCTTAACAATGTCGTTAATGTGACAAGGCTTCGGGTGTTGCGGAAGAATAAAAAGTCCAATTTTTCGGCCCTTTACACTGCTGGACTCGGCACTTCCAATGTAACGCCATCGTCACTATCTGTGAGTTGAAACATTGTACCAGCAGAAAAAGGAGCACGTCATCGAGTTCCGATCTGGAAGATGTCGCCGTTTCCGCTCTAGTTTTCGTGCCGCAATCATTGAGTTAAAAGACAAGTGTAAATCCGCCTCAACTTACAATTTCGTGGAGTCGGTAGGTTTGAAAAAACTCTCAATCATTTTTATCAAGCGCAAGTGACGCGCGACATCCGTCAATGTGCCCGCCAGGAAGTACGTGCTTCAGATGTCTCCGGAAAATGATGATCGTCGACGCCTCCCGCAATCCCTCGAAAAAATTGCTTCGACGTCCCGATTTTAGGGGCGGAAGTGCGGGAGGGCGACTACGCAACGTTAACTCCAGGTGTCGCACCCTCGCCCATCGGCCCCGTGGAAGGCCTCCACAGGACGCCCGACGCGTCGTACGTGCGTCAGACGCGTAGTACATAATTTCGGTGGAGAGTCACGCGGAAATTTCCCGGGGCAAAATGACAGTAGCGCCGTGAAAAATGGCCCGCGTGCCCCGGAATACTATAAAAACGCACACGAAAGGCGGAAACTGCTCGGAGAATACTAATGAACGCGCTCTGAATTACAAGAAAACTCCCCTTGCAATAAAGAAATACGATTAGGGGGCCAAAGTGAAATACAAACCCAGGTGCGACATGGGGAGGAGGGTTGTTCGTTGGAATCGGAGTTGTAGTGACAAAAATCTAGTCCAATTTGTGCTTATTGTGTTGCGGATTTCATGGAAGATTGCGATCATTTTTATGTTTTTGGGTTTTTAGGGCCAGTTGCACCAACGTGAATTAAATTTAATCGTTGAATTTGGCCCCCTTACGTACTTAGGTATATACGAATTTTTTAACTGATTCGGCCAAATTCACTATGACGGCGCTCGTATTTATATAGTCTCCCTCGATGCTCAAGCTGCGATGCAATGGTGAGTTCGTTGTGGTTGAAGTTGAACATACAGACGTAAGTGAGCATCCCATTCCAAGAGCGACTGGACAACCCCAGGAGACGTCCTACGATCCAACATCTTCCTAAATATTTTATTTTAACTGGTGTAACGTGTTTGTTCACGTCTCGACGACAAAACAGTAAATTTTAACTGTTTAATTGAGTATTCATCAATCAATGGACGATCAGATAAAAATCTCCGAACCCGACTCGGTCATCCGTTCTGAATTTTACATTAGGCCAAACCCACCGACGAGTAAAGAGTGATCTATGTGTTTACACGCAGCCAGAGGGAACAATTTCCCCAAAATAACGGTACATCCCTTCACACAACCCTATTGAACCCCATGGAACAAGCTCCGAACGTAGGCCCCTAATTCGCCAGCCGCGTAAATTTTTGATGTCCCAATCGGTAGCCGGTTATTTCCGGGGAATTGACCCGGCGGCGCGTCCGTCCGGCTAAATCGAGACGATAAATCTTCGTTGCAGGAGATTTACCGTCTCCAGCGACGCATGATTCTCCCCAATCAATCCGCCCGTTTGGGCGTGTCAAGACTTTGGAGTGAACACTGCTTTCTGTGCGAAACAAACTGCCTACTGTGAAACGCCTTTTTCTGAGACAGATGTCTGGTCAATTTTATTGGTGGAAACTAAGAAAAATATGCCTCGCTTGAAGTATGGCGAGGCAAAATAACCCGACAACCATAAACTACCCTCTCAGGCCACCCCAAACCACGGTCTAAATTTCTTAGACCATGCCTAAACGGAGTACTCATTCCTAATGTGTATTATCCTTCGGGGTCATATAATATAACGTGTAACCACAGTGGTCTGTGGTGAAACACTCGAAATTTCCTTGAATTGTGTTAATTCCGAACATTTTTGTAACACCATACCGATGGACTTGTACGTGCGAGGGTAAAACGGGCATAATTCACTTCAACATCCCGACAGCTTTACAGGCGCGACGCAGTTATTTAAAAGCCGCGCTCCCCCGCCAACCCCCAAAGCACCCCGCCGGTATCTTCATTCCACTAGATTTTATTTATAAACCCACTGCAATAACATATCATCCCCGTATGTGCGCCACCGCGGCGTATCGTAATAACACATCCCGGATTAAGGCATCGCCAGCCAGTGGCGTCGGCCTCCGCAGGGGCGTTCACGCCCCAGCGAAATTTAAATGCATTTTTACGAGGTGGCTGTAAAAATTACTACACGTCATGGGCTGGTATGTATTGGAGGACGTGTCCTCAGCGACCTCCGGAGATTGGACCTCACAACGATTAACTGTTAAAAATGTTCGACTCTTTACCATTTTTTAGCGGAGATTGTATTTATTAGTGAGTCTAATAAATCAAAATTCCTAAAGTGTCCCGCCCTCTACGTAGATATACGTACACGTTTCGTGCGTATTTTACTTTAGGTGTTGAGACGCTTGTTACAAGGACTAATCTTCAGTTGCTCCCCTTAACACAGATTAGTGGGACACGGCAATCACTTATCCTCTGAAATTATGTTGCTACATGAGGATGACAAGGTACAAATTCCCCTTTAATTATCTCGTCTAGCCTAACTGGAGACGGGTGCGTTGATGAAGGTCGCTTGGTAATCCACTCTTGGGGCATTACCTCAGCTTGTTACTCTATTTGCGCAATTGAATTACGTGGATGGAATGGAAAATGGGACAAATAGTACAAGGAGGAGCACTCTCAACGTATTGAATTCGTGCACCTTGTGGCGACGTTGAGCTGTAGCTCCATAGCTAAATTAAAATTGGCCATTTGGAATGATTTATTGACTATATAAATTCATGACAATCCACTTATGTTTGGCAAGGATTCGCGACCACGTTGTTTCAGAATTCTCTCGGCGTTAAATTTCAAGGGTAATTTTGCTGTTAGACGACACCATGCGCACTTAAGAGCTTCCACCAACAAACCACAACACAAAATCGGAAACTGGGACGACCTCTCAAGGATACTCAACCGCAACGTTATTATTAAATGATGCTCGAGAGTCCAGAGCAGCCGAACAATGGGGTCTGGTTTCAAAGTTGCAATACATGCATAATGTAATCGACTAACCCTCTGGTATCATATTTAATATAATGGGCTTAAATTATTCAGGGGATCGAGGCGCGCCGCGGCTATCCCTTCCTCCTAAATATTTCCCTGTCTTTTCCAACTTTGCATAATCCAATAAGTCGGCAAATGAGAAAGATTGGACAACCCTCGGATTGAACTAGCCTCGGAAAGATCCGTTTAAATCGCTCGCGCGATTGCTTCGCGAGGGAGAGGCGAATGGTTGAACCGCACTGAGTAAAGATTTTCAACTTTTTAACGTTGGCTCAAGATTGCTCAACGTTATCAACCGTATCACAGAAAATTCCACGGCGAAGACAGTACAATATTATTCACAATGGAATTCTAAAAATGAATCGCAATAGCGAATTAATTTTCCTCAGCGCGGTAATTTCAATTGAGGACCCCAAATTTCCTCAGCACTGTAATTTTAATTGAGAACCGTAAATTACGACCCTGTCAGGTCTGTTTGAATTCTACAATCCTTATTCAGCTCATGCCTATTTGATTAGAATTAGGATGCGGAAAATGATGTCAACACCCCAGCACAACGACGCACAAACTTGATTTCCTGGCTGTACACAACCCTCAACAATAGTCCGTGCGTCAGCTTTGTCTTGAGCACTGTTTCTCGTTTAGGTGCCAACACATCTGTCCAACATGCCACGAAGGGAATATGTGAACAAGGTGACCCAACCAACACCTCCCAGGAGGTGTTGACCTAAAACATTCGTTACTTCCTCCATTCCCACAACATGCACACATAGTGCCAAGTTACATTTGTAAAATCTGATTATTTTAACCGTAATTATAAGAAATGACAATTTTCAAACTATTTTTAATCAACATCCAAAATATTGTAATCTACTCTGTTTTATCCACAAAAATATAACACTTGTATGAATTCACTATAAAGAACATTTCCAACTTGGACAAAAAAACACGAATTAAACTCGCATCTCGAGGTTCCACTGCAAAAATACTGTTAATTTTGCGCGGAGCAGAACTAATAACAACAGTGACAACAGCAAGGCAGGTGACGAAAGTCGAGAAAGTAAGGAAGGACCGAGGGACCGACCAAAAAGAATCAATTTCAACAGCTCGGAAAAGGCAGCCCGAATGGGAATAATATGAATAGCCAATGGCATCCGGGTGAAAGGAGGACCGTCACGAGGGACGGATACGTTAGCCCTTCAAAAGCGGAGGGTTTCCCGGGCAATTGTCTGTTTAGCATCTGGCTCCGGTCCGGTCCCAACTTATATCTATATGTAAATGTTCGGAAATACATTTTTAATGCCGTTTTTATTGGGCGCGCGGTGCACTCACGGCCCAAGGAAGGGAGCGCCCGGAGAATCCCGGGACGCCCCCAATAAAATCTAATTCCAGTTAACCGTCGCCCATAAAAAAGGGGAATTGCCTTTTTCATTTTGAGCTTCGCCGCCAGGTAGGCGCAAGATCGTGTCCCCTGGAGGAGCAACAGCCCGCGTTATCCTTGGAAATTAGGTGCTTAATAGGCTCGCACACGTTCGAGTCGGAGGAAGATTTCCGAAGTTTGGAGTTGACTTTGAGCGGAATTTATTGGCTGAACCGTTTTCTCGTCCCTTCGGCTTACTGCTGGGCGTGCGAAAGTCTAGAAGTGCGTTTTAACGTTTCTATATTCATTTGGGCTTTGCTTATTAAACAATTACTTTGTGGTGGAACACTTTTACTTATTTAAAGCGATTAATTATGATTAGCGCTGTCGCCCCGCCTCGCACCTTCCCGCGCCCAGGTGTTCGACCGTAGCAATACTATCGAGTAAATTCAAAGCTGGAATGGATTTGGTCATACTTTTTAATTAGTTTTTTAAGTTAACATTACTCTTTCCTCTCGGGATTAACATTGAGTAAGTGTGGATTTCGTTGGGAGATTTGTCATCCATTGCAATAATTCCGAATGTATACTCCCCATTCCCGGGGTTTTCTCTCAACTCAGACTGAACAGTGTAACAATACTGTCTGCACAGACCCATTAGCCGGGCAATTGTAGATAACGGCGGAGAAAGATTAGTGAAAAGTCGTGCAGGAAAGTATGAACTTCTCTCCCATGTAAGCCCTTGAGGACGAAGACAAACAGGCAGTAATAAGACTAGAAAACACGGAGACGTCCGCAAAGCAACTTGTTAAGTTCAAAAAAGGGCAAGCGGGGGTGGAGTTGTCGTCGTCGGTAGCAGCGGCGGGGCACATAAACTGCAGATGCTCCCTGCCGTGACACGACTCCATTTTTATTAAAAACTCCGGCGAAGACAATGAAAAGCTAGCGGGCTCCAACTTCCGAACGTAATAATTCGATTTGTTCGAGTTGGTGCGAGCGCCAAAGGCGAATGTCATAATCCCATCTAGCGCATAGAACCTAAAAGCTTCGGAGCTAGACGTACGGATTTGGGGCAAAAAAGGCACTCTTTTAAACGAGGTTTGTTGGGAATCAAAATGGTTTTGCTCTTCTCTGAACATTGCAGTTATTGAATCAACCCTTTGTGTCGTTGAGGCGACTTTTATATTTATAGCGAATATAATGTCATTATGTAACTCATCAATAAATAGTTCATAAGGGTCAGCCCAATTGGGCATTATTCATCAGAATAAATAATTTAATAAAGACACTTTTTACTACAAACTACGGAATGAATAGGTGCTCGTAGGTGCGAGTAAAATAAATTCGAAACGTCATATGGTGGAGGCGCCGGGAGATTAATTCGTAGGCACCACGCAAAGTGTATAATATGCACTTTGGCACCACGTAATGTCCTGAATGATTTTCAAGTGAATCGAATGTCGAAGAAAATTACACATATAGGATGCAATTTTGGAAGTTTTCAACCAAAATTATGCAGGTGTGACGCATTTACTAAGGGAGTTGGGGCATAAAATGCAAGGTTTAAACTCAACTTTATTTTAATTCGCATTCGAACGTTTTTTCAGCAAATAGACCGAAAGAGCGTTGAAATTTCCACGACCGCAATTACCGGACTAGACTGGAAAATTAACTCCGCGTCGCGCCAGGACAAAAAGGTCCTTAATAGCCCGTCCCGTTTGCAAGTGTCGCCTCCGGTGACAAAGAATCCGGAAGCCGGGCGACACTAAATTCCGCTTCTTGCGCGAAATTTCGCCAACTTTCGGGCCACATTAGCCGCCCAAAGCTCATAAACTGGCTCCTTTTGTGCCGGGAAAAACGCACTTTTTCCGCTCTTTTCTGGGCCCGTTGAGTATGATAACTTGGCGCGCGCTGCAAACCAAAACGACTCGGCGACCCATTTGGTTATCGCGCTTGGTTGATTTTAGAATTGCTAACGAAGATTATCAGCCCGACATGTGTGTTGCGCTGTCAAAATATTTGTTGATTTATTATACGTTTTAAAAAGAATATATTGCATTTGTATTTGGGTAGTGGTCTTTAGATGAGCAACATTTGGGTGGTCCTTTAGTAAGCAGTTGTTGGTGGTTGAATACACAAAACATCACATCACAATGTATCGTGTTGAAATCTACATAATTTTGTTGTAAACTGATGTACTATTCTACAACATTTTTTAACTGTACGCAAACGCATTCCAAATTCATCGACTCGCTTGTTTTCAAGCGCGACTGCATTTCACCACCAATTATAATCATGAAAAATAGATTAATTAAATTATTGATGGAGTGCATTTGGGCAAATTCAATTTGAAACGAATACACGGATGTCAAGCTGGAAATTAATTCCACTGGTAATCACCCGAACATTTATTTATTATGGTCAACATAACGTTGGTGGAGTGAACAAAACCTCAAAAGTCATAATGAATTATCATTATACTCCTTAAAAAGATGTTTTAAAAAGTGTATATTTAAAAATACAATATAGGTACACTATTTAAACCTTAAAACATTTCGAATTTTAATTCTTGACAAACGTGTTTCCCGCAGTACACTTGAAAACTGTATGGGCTTCTTTTCGTTTTTAATTAATGCGAAATTTGTTCGGGGGTGCCACGAGGTCCGTCACAAGGGTACCATTCGAATTTTAAGGGGAGGCGGCCTGTGTTTCCCCGAGAATGAAGAGAAAGACGCGAGCCGGTTTTAAACAACATTTCCCCGAGCGAATTTGCATGGAAAACAGGCGTCCGCCCTGCCAAAAAGGGCGGATAACATCCCCAACACCTGCCTCCAGCATTTGGGAATCACCGGCGACTTACGTTCATTGTCTCTTCCGGAGACGAAATACGACGTTGCATGTTATTGAAGCTCGGGTCGCCGTTAAAGCGTTAATTAAAACGAGGGGAAATCGGGGGCGCCCGGACTTCTTTTGTGGCCAGGAAATATCTGTTTGTGTGCGCTGGTTCCATGGTTCTCCTCGGGAACGCTGTTTGCGTAATCCGGGTCGAGCTTTAAATAAATAAACGGGAGTTCCATTAGTCGAAACCGAAAGAGTTTCGTATTGTGCTCTGCCCCGCAGATAAGGTTATTGTTCGGCTTTGGAATTGGGGTAATTTAGGGAGTTCTCTTGCGCTGGTGAGATTAGATACGGACGAATAATTCATTGAAGTCGTTTCAAGAGATCTTATTTTATTCCAAGCCACGCAAAATTGCCTAAATTATTTAAAATTTAAATGGTTCGAAGGGAAACTTCCCCCTAATTGGAAGTCTGCGCCGACTTTTTCTCCTCTTCGAACTGATATTGCATGAAAAAAATCAAATATGAAGTAATGTCGTTGCTTATCTGAAAAATAAACAAAAAAATAAACGGGGATAAACTGGAACCACTCAACGTACGTCTATCATAAATCCCCAGTTGATGTCGAATAACTCAACGGCTGAAAATCTGATTGGGGTTTGTTTAACTTGCAGGGAGAAAGCCCTACTCTCTTCAACCAGAAAACTTTTATCTCTCTTCCCCAAATGGAATCGTTGCAGCACTGCTCCGGTTTCCCTACTCTGGAGTAAATAATGAATAGTAAATATAATATAATAATAATGATGAAGGATAAATAAGCGATAATAAATAATTAATAAATAAAATAAATCCAATCACACCATAGGCAGTATTTAGAATCTCACCTCAGTCTGCACCAAAGTGCAATACCTAAAAACGAAATAGAAATTCAGCAGCCCATTGAGCAGAATCCTCATAAAAGCACGAAAGACGAACGCCTTCCCCAGGTCGCTCAGTGTTCCTGAATTGACAATGAGGAAAACGTGGAACGCCTCCCGGAGCTGCTCGACTCCCGTCGATACAATGGAGACGGCGGAAAATTGACCGTAAATGTGATCGATTTTCTTGCAGAGGTCGCACAGGGACACGTGGGTCATCCTGACCAATCTCACTGAATCCTGACAGTGCTCTTCCAACACCGTCTCCCTCAAATTGCCCTTCACATGGACAGACACTAGGGCTATATGCGACACGAAGGGCGCCCTTTCTTTCCTGGCGTCGCCTTCCAACAACTCGTCTGTCCTCTTCAAAAGCGAATTCCCGAATTTAAACCGCCAGTAAATCAAGTTGAGGAGTGTCATCTGCTGGAAAGTCGTCGCGTTCTTGAAGAGGATCCCGCAGAGTTGGGTGACGCTCGTCCAGAGGACGTCCCCTGCGACGGTCCAATTGAAGGCGATGTTGGCGCAGGCGTACGACAAATCGCAGAAGCACAAGAAGAGAAAGGAAACTTGAGTTTTTCTCGTTTCCCCGTTGTAAGGAATTTTCTTCCTGAATAGGGCGTAAATCGAGTCGTCGATGTCACTCAGGATTTTTAAAATTCCACTTATTTTACTGCCGTTCAAGTGGGTCAACTTGAGCGCGACGAACGTGGTGAGCAGCTGAAGGATAACCAGGACCCTGTCGAAATTGTTGACAAGACTGCTCTTCATCAGCAAATCGCTGTTGGAAGTGTAACCCAAGGCTAAGTAACCGAGAAAGACGCAACCGGTGAAGACGGCGAATTTGAGGAGGAAAGAGAATTTAGACGAACTTTCACCCTCGTTGGGGCGGAATAAATCCACGAGGAAAATCTTGGAAAATAAACCGACAATTTTGTAAAGGTCGAAGACTTCGCGACTGACCGTTTTACCCTTCATCGTTGCAAACGTAAAGCTGGTCTAAGTCGACAATTAGGCTTCATTTTGGTACAACTCCAATCGATTGCGGGCATTGCATTATTTAAAGCCAATCACTCTCCAACGCGCCATTAGTGAGTGTACCATATTATGTCTAAATTATCAATGCTGAAGTAATTGTTATCTCCCGGAATTTTTACCTCGGGAAACATTTACGTACGTTTGAAAAGGCTACCCTTTGTTTGTCATATGATTAAAGTATTTCCTAATGATTCCCGGCAGTTGCTCGTACTTTGATTTCTTATTATTGCAGTGGATTAAACGTCGGATTAATCCCAAACTCTCAGAGTTGTTCCCTAACTTTCTCCGAACATTTCCCCTGCCTCGTTCAAGATCGTTTCGAACAACAGCTGCGGGCTATCACCCCAACGTTAATTACGCCCGGCTCCCCCTTTTATCCGAAAGAAAACTGAATAATTTACTAAGCTCGTCGAGGTTTTTCTGCCTAACGAGCGTCCGTCTAATTGAATGAAAGCAATTGCGGCCGAGTGGAGCTGGAATTTCTGCAGGAAAGACCAGGATAACGAAGGACAACACCGGATGACCGCAAGGCTCCCTTCATAAATTACCCCCTCGTTTATTTATCAAGAGAGCCGCCCCGAAATGTGCCCGGATTTATAATGTTTACCCCCCTCCCCACAACTCGGGCCCTTTAAAGGCCAACTCTTTGAATTGGGCCTTTTAATTTCGTCGGACTTTGTTACAACGAAAACTATTTACCCTCCGTTGGGTGAATGTTTGATTTAGTTAATTGCAGATCTGAAGGGACGATATAACTGCAATGCTGTAAAATCGGTTGGTTGGTAAATGGAGGGTGACAGGAAAGAATCCCCTTGATTCTTCTTACAGGTCGTATATATTGGACGCGCCTCACCGCCTTGGTTATGAGGTACCCGAAGGCTTAATAATAGTTACCGGAGCGAGAAAAGATTGGAAGAGGTGACGAAACTGGTGCCCTATTATCCGGAAGGGCTCCCTAGAGGACTTCTGTGGGGTCGGACGCTGGATTTATCGGTTCAGTTAACTGAACCCGTTCCTTATGACTGACCTGAGCGCCCTCCAGGTCTTCCTATAAAATGGAATGCGCTGTCAAAGTTTTAACACCGAAAAAACTTGCTCATCCCTTACATAGCTGAGATATACACTACAATCAAAAATTTCATTGGCTGTCACAAATGTTCACCTCGACTGAAGTAGATCCTCATACGGATGACGCATTGCACTTTAGAAAAAAGTTCCAAACTTCCCAACTTAAGCGCATCCATGTCCCTGCACGTTTCGCCACGAAGTGTTACCAAGAGACTCATGCTGGATGGGTCAGGGAGGAGGATTTATCGTTTCGGTTATAGTGGCCGACCCCACTTTATAGCCAGCTGCTGTTGCAACCGCAACACCCTCAACACATGTACGCAATTATTGCAGACTAAAACAGCACGTCTAGTAATCGCATAAAGGGCTGACTTTGGTTAACGTTTCCTTTCAATTGCAGTCCAACTAGTAAATTCCAATTAACTCCAACGAAACTTTCCCGCTGACCAATTTAATCAGAATAACTCAGTTCGAATGCTAATGCCGCGGTTCTATTTCTGTGACGCGGTCTCGAACAAAATTACAGCAGGTTATTTTCCAGGCACAATTCTCCCTGAACACATTATTTCCACCGAACAATTTTTCCCCCGCCGTAATTTAATTCGCTCCCCGAAATTAAAGACGCCCCCCGTGTTTTTCCAATCCCACAAAAATCACACAAGCGTGCCGACTTCAACCTCCGATGTCCGCCAGACTGGGTTTTTTCCGCCGCGCCAATTAACCGCCGTAAAATTGAAAAATAACACGCAAATAATTGAAATAGGCACCGGCGAAAGTTGCCCGCCATAAGATAAATAATAGAGATTGTTTCATTAAACTAACCCGAATTCCCGGGTCCCGCTTTCCCAGCGCCTACGAACACCTCCGACCCTCCCACTTTACGGCCCTTTTTCGACGCGCGGTGAAAAATCGCGTTGTTTCGAACCGATTCCTCACTTCCGGGACATTTACTTTGACGTCTGATTCCGCCAAAACATAATAATAAGTCATTTCGAGGGGAAATTGGGTTGTTTGCGGAATGAGCCAAGAAATATAAGTTTCACCCTATGTTATTGTTTGGGGTAAGCAGGGTCACGAAGTAGAAGGGTAGGAAGAAACACAATGGTTGTTTAATACGTTTAGGTGAAAGCCTCCAAACAGTGGAAAACATAGCTTAATTTTGATAAATGAAATAAAATAATTTTTAATGGTAAACTGATGGAAAATTTTGGTTTACCATCTGAAAAAATAATTTTGCTGAAGATACTTAATTGTTTTATTTTTTGTAAATTCTTAATAGAATGCATAACAAGGGAATTATATTCATCAAGAGGAATGACGCCAGGGGAGTTGATGTCAGGGGAATGACGTCAAAGGAATGACAGCAGGTGAATGACAAAAAACAGATTATTTCCAATTATTATTATTAATAAAAGAGGTATTGTCGAGCTTATGCGCATACACTGCAGACGCCGTATTCCCAATTGTTTATTCCATATGTACAACACTTAGGTTTCTGTAAGAAAATACATGTTATTGATAATATCAACACATTTTATTCATAACTTACTTGTCACAAGGAAACTCCAAGCGATACTTGATTGGTTTTTTTGTTTTTTTTTCTCCGATCTGCTCCCCAAACATAGTTCCAAGTCGGCATTATCGATGCAGAAGCTTCCTAATCGGATTACTCTTGAGCGGGAATAATCCCAACGCGAACAGAACTTCCCTCCGGGATAATAGAGCGCTGTGGTTACTTAAAGTCTCCTCAGTTTAAGTCATTAGACACGTTGAGCGTCAGTTGCTATCGATCGAACAGTTTCCTTAATAAGACGTTATATCAGGTCGAGGAACGCGGAAAGTTCTCGCGAGTCAGATTGTCTTATGCTCGCGAGTAACGTCCAACTCCAATTAAAGTGCAGCGAGAAAAGGAGAGATCGGATTCGTTGGCCGTAAGATTTCAAAACGTTCTTAAGGCCAAATAAATTGCATCGCGCCGACACGAAGTCGATGAATGTCGAATTTTGAAGGATGAATGCGAGCTGCGATGAATGTGCAGTGAAAACTTCTAAGCGAGTGTATTGGGGCGAATGCGCCCTTAAGGGTGTGTAATGCGGGAAAAGTTGAGGATAAATCGACAAGCAACGCGTTTTTGCAATAAGAGCAAACGTGAGCTGTGCAAACGACCCGATCGTTCGGGGATGGGAGAGGGTGCATTGGCGGGATTTCCCATCGGTTATCTCCTGCAGCTCTAGTGGAGATTAGGCAAGAGTCAGAGGCGATATTTCTCCGAGGGCTGGGCCATTAATCAAACTGGGAGCGAGCAGCCCCAGAACGCAACTTTCATACAACCATTGTTTACTCTCGCCCCGCTTTTGATTAATCGACCGTGGAGATCAGATCTAAGTGAAAATTACAACGGTTGTTATTCCTTTTACGTCGTTGTTCGGCAGTCGTTCAGTTTCCGCGATCATAATTGGAGGAAACTGATTCGCTTTTCATTCTCATTAAAATGAAGTTCCAAAGAGTACGCTGTATTATGTTTTTGATTGCTGAATTATATGTGTATGACCCCAAACCATTGCAGAGATATAAGAACAAATTTATCTTTGCAATGGATAACTCTATCACTAATCGATTTCTATAGGTAAGTACATTTTTATCTTTTAATCTGTGAACTGATAGTCGCTGATGGATTTCAAAAGGGTACGTTTCAATATTAGAGTGAAAGCAGCAATAGATATTCAGCAATAGGTTCGCGACTCGGCTAAATTCGGGACGCATATTCCGTCTTCACCTGCCGCCCTCGTCACAAGGCCTTAGTTCCAAACATAAGCAGCGAGGTCGGTGAGAGGCGTTCTTAGTACGAAACGCAGTGAAATAATTTGTGTTGTTTACCTCAATAACAATTTAATAAAAGAAAAAAATATTAACACTAACACTGCGTCATCTAAGCGTAGAGAAAATTAATGAAAACTGTCCAATACGTATAACACACGGATATGTGTTAACTAATTTTTTGGCAAAACTATGATAGGTTCCAAATTGGAATTAGTGGCATTGGGGAGATGATTATCTGTACTATTAGGAAATGCAATCGAAATTGCCCGAGCTACCGTCATTTTTAAGAAAATGAAAGAAAACTGTCCAATACGTATAAGACACGGATATGTGTCAACAAATTTTTCGGGAAAACTATGATAGGTTCCAAATTGGAATTAGTGTCATTCGAGAGTTAATTATCTGTACTATTAAGAAATGCAATCGAAATTGCCTGAGCTATCGTCATTTTGGGTAAATTTGATTGTTAAGGTGACGTCACAACAAGTGCACCAGTCGACTGTTTCTATGCACCTTATTAGTCACAAGCAAAGAATATTCACTACTACTACTAGCGAATATTCTTTGGTTATACACATTCAAGAACGGAATTTGTCAACTTTGTGAAATAAATTGATCACAACCACTAAATATAAATATGTGTTGGAAGTTCTCAGGATTTTCAAAACTATGAGAGAATACTCGGTACATTATCACATATCTGCCTATTATAGGTAGGAATTAGAGAGTTTTCCAAGAATTTCTCAGAAATGACAAGAGCCCAAGGAGTTTTGATTAAATATTGCCATAGTACACACAATTATCTCTTGAACGATACAGATTTTAATTTGAAACCTATCATAGTTTTCCCGAAAAATTAGTTGGCACATATCCGTGTGTTATACGTATAGGACAGTTTTCCTTAATTTTCCCAAAAATGACGGTAGCTCGGGCAATTTCGATTGCATTTCCTAATAGTACAGATAATTATCTCTCGAATGACACTTATTCCGATTTGGAACCTATCATAGTTTTCCCGAAAAATTACTTGACACATATCCGTGTGTTATACTTATAAGACAGTTTTCCTTAATTTTCTCAAAAATGACGGTAGCTCGGGCAATTTCGATTGCGTTTCCTAATAGTACAGATAATTATCTCTCGAATGACATTAATTTCAATTTGTATCCTGTCATAGTTTTGCCGAAAAATTAGTTAACACATATCCGTGTGTTATACGCATTGGACAGTTTTCATTAATTTTCTCTGCGCTTAGATGACGCAGTGTTAGTGTTAATATTTTTTCTTTTATTAAATTGTTGTTATTGAGGTAAACGACACAAATTATTTCACAGCGTTTCGTACTAAGAACGCCTCTCACTGACCTCGCTGCTTATGTTTGGAACTAACGCATAGTGACCAGGGCAGCAGGTGTAGATGGATATGCGCCCCGAATTTAGCCGAGTAGCAAACCTATTGCTGAATATCTATTGCTGCTTTCACTCTAATCGTTTCAATTTTAACTGTGAAGTAATGAGAAACTTTTTGGTGTTTTATATGGGCACCTTCTGAAAAAAGTGATACAATAATTACCTAATAACTGTTGTTATAAACGAATTCATTTCCAGCTCTTGAAAGTCTGAATAAAATAGCATGGTTGCAAATTTGTCTCCAATGAAGAACGTTTTGGAGATGATGGGAGAATAACAGACCGTTAGCCTAATGACGCAGAGGTCGAGTGGACAAGTAATGTTTTTTTGTATCCAAAAGAGAATGAGAAATGCATAGAGCCTTGAAGATACATTACAAATTTATTCTTTGAGTTTATTAGTTTTATCTATTAACCCATTAGCGCGCACTGTACTATTATAAGCATAGATATCTGTACTTATAATAGTACTATTGTAAGTATACAGTATAATTTTGTTATTCCCCACGTTTTTATTTATTTCCGGGCTCGTGTTGAAAACAATTCACTTTGTGGTTAACGAGATTTATTTATTTCAACCGAGAATTACATTTGTAAACTCGTAGAGACAAAATTGCACTCAACTCCATCTGAGAGTGAATTACTGAATCAATAAATTGCACTCAACTCTATCTGCGAGTGGATTACTGACTCAACGCGCGAGAGCGCTTGTACTTATATCGCGCACGGGCCTCCAGAAGAATCCGGATTTCTCCCAAGGACGTTTCCAGATCGCAATGAATGGAAATTACGAGAAGTTTTTTTGAATCCATAACCACAAGTCATAAAGTACATGGGAAGGAACGTTCTGCAAGGCGCTCCTTCCCCCGTCGAAAGCTGTCACAAAGGGCTGCCAGAGTCCGCGCTTTGTCTGTTTATAGCCGTTTGAAAAATAGTCGTGCGCCTCCCGCCCGCGTGCCATTTCCTCCCACAGACGCCCAGCGACGCTGCATTGCGCCAGAGTATCGCTTTAAATGCGAGCGTCGCGTCTTTGACGTCTTTGTCTGCGTTTCCGCGACCGCTGCGAATTCACATGTCGCTCCGCTACAGAATCGAGGGCGAATTGTTGCGGACTGGCCGCAACGATTTGAATGTGCGCCGCGACGCTTACTGATGCGAGGGTATGGCGTCCCATTATGCCACTTTGCACGAGCTGCGGGATGTCTGCATGCGATGCTCGCAGATTGGCGGGTTGTTATACCGCTTTTCAATGCGTGGGTGAAAAGGGAATCGTGGATGCATAGATTGAGGGACGGGCCGCAGTGCCTTTTGAAGTGTTCGTGGAAGGCATTCGCAATGGATTAAATGAGGGAATTGTTAAAAATTCGAGAGGATGCACGTGAGATTCGGTGGGGTCTAAAAGCGTTCGTGTAACTAAGCTGATACTAGGACTGTTAAAGGTCTCCAAGGAGACCTTTTGAAGGTGTTGAGAGTGATAAAGTTCTCCACTTGTTACATATGGGCGTTTTTCGTTGCATTTTAATTCCGATTGTTACGTCAATGAGCCAAATTATCGGCGTAACTCAACCAATTACAAGGGGGTTTATTGCTGATCAACAAATATTATGAATACTTGTTAAAATTTCGAGAAAACTGCAATTAAAACTTAACGAATTGATTATTTATTAAATTATTAGAAGGGCCAATTAAACAAATCAAATAAAAACAATATTTTCAGGCCTATTGTTTACCGAAGTATTCGGCATCCTGCTTGAACTCTTGCACACTAACTATGAAATAACCTGACGGTTTCCCTTCACTTATAGCCTTTTCTCTACTTCCATAGAAAATTAAGCGAACCTCAGTTGGATTCGACATTTCCTGACCTGCAATTCCAATATTAGGTTAACTCCAGAGTAATCAACAAGTTAAAATTCCCTCTCAGTTTAAATTGGCAGTATAAACTGCTTTGCTGATGTTTTTTACTTTCTCGTATACCTACATACATTGTATGTATGTAAAAAACTTACAAGTATATTTAGTTTTCCATTTACATTTAGCCGAATAATTATTGCATTTGGTTCCACAATGGAATCGGCCGCTACTTTTCGCTTCCTTCTTAGCTTTAGCGGCGTGACCAACAATTT
Organism: Hydrochus callosus; assembly: GCA_033557855.1. Lineage (NCBI taxonomy): Eukaryota > Metazoa > Arthropoda > Insecta > Coleoptera > Hydrochidae > Hydrochus > Hydrochus callosus. The sequence continues at coordinate 30,229 of JAUIMY010000131.1, read as the reverse complement.
GTATAGACAATTTCCTCGCGGAATCCAATTTCACCAGATTCCTGAAAAACTCGGTCGAATTGACTCGGTCAAAAATTATAAGTAAGTTCACAAACGATTTGCTCTTAGCACTTAGCGGTTGCTGGGTGGCCCAAAAGTGCTTCAGATCTGTCAGGCTTAGTTGGGACAAGGCGGAAATCTCTTTCTTGTTCCTATCGAACATGTACGTTTCGTTCAACACCTCGTCCCAGTTTCTATCCGCCTCCTCCTCCATGTCCAGATCATGGATTTGCTTGAGTTTGATGAGATTCGTTTTGAATTTGTCGAACGTGTCGCCGCTCATATTGTCGAGGGCCCTTCTCATTTCGGCGAGGAAGGCCTCTATCTTATCATCAACGTACTTGGTTGAACACCAATCGGCTTGACTGTTGATGGTTATGGAGTATCCCAAGATCCCGTACGTGTCTCTTATGCTGCAGAAAACGCTGTACCCTAATTGCTCTTGCGTGCGAAGAGTGTCAAAGAGAGGTTCTTCAATCATAAACTAAAACGCGCGCGAATCCGCAATAAACATTAATCATAATTGTGTAAAATTACATATTGTTTAAAAAAATTGAAGAGCATTCACAGTATAATGATAAAACAACACAAAATAATCACATTCATGCGCTCACCATCAACAATTCAATAGTAACACTCAACTTCAAAGAGTAGTAACCACACTGATAATAATTGGTCGTTATTGAATTTGGGTCACTCTTGTTGAATGCGGTAATTCTTGCACATCTGTCCCCAATCGGAATTTTAATTATTCTCACTTGTGGATAAGCGTCTTCCGGCAAAGCAGTGTACGCGAGAACTGAGTTGACTCTGTGCAGTATCTTCAGCGAGTTATGTTTGCTAATGTTGCCATGAATTAGGACTCGAACGAATAACGCGCTCAGCAATTTCTTAGGAAACTCCGTGAACAAATCGAAATGGATTTTCTCTAATTCATAGAGTCTCTCCGTTATTGGCCAATATTTGTCTATCATAAAAGTCATCCTCATATCTCTGGAAGTTTATTTCGCCTTAATACGTTTTTCAGAATGTACAGTAAGATTAAGGGCCCCAGTTAAAAAATGTTTCAACTACGAACTTTGCTAAGATGAAAGGCGAATGTAATTTGTTGCGTGAATCTTTCAACAGCATTTCTTTCATTAGTTCGAATACCTTCCGGTCTGTCTTGTTCTGCATCGCGCTCATGCAGTTGAAAACGAGTCCGATAAGCAGCTGTAAGAGCACAGTGAAATTAAATCTAAAATATACTCTTGAGGAGTATAAAATACAATTATCATGGGACATAATTATTCCGTTCAATTTGAGGCAATTGAAGTCTACGATTCGTGATTTTCTTACGGGTAGTTTGTCGTTGTAACCGGAAAATTTCACTATGATCCCTTTCTCCGAAGTAGACAAACTATAATCCAATTTCGCTAAGGTAGCCGGATACGCCTCCTCCGTTAAATTGTAACTCAGTATACAGATGAATAAATTTATCAGGCAGACGCTGAAAATACATTTTCGATTGTGCCCGAATTCGATTGAATAGATGCAGATGCCTCGGTTATCAAACGCCGGTTGCGCAGTGGATCGCCTGTATTGGTGTGCGCTTTCTCCGCGTGCGCGAGAGTTACCCACACCGGCATTTGATAATCGAGAGAACTGCAGCAGTATTATGAACACACCTCCTAGCATCATGCGTCACTAAAGGTGTTATGAAGTGGAAGTAGCAGATAGCAGTGGGCAATGAGAAAGTAGAGTCGAATTTGTACCACAATTCACTTTTACTGTCGGAATGAATACGTCGTGGGTTGGCCGTGCTTTCTTCACGCAACAAACCGAAGTCTTTAGATATATATTTGTTTGGTTGAGGGAACGTGAGATGACTGTTCGAGGATGAGGCTAAACTGTCGAGTTCAACTTGCGAGAAATCTGGAATTGGTTTATTAAACTGTTTTCAAGTGTAGATTAGTTGAATTGATTGCCACACTCGTTTTGGAGCATTCGCACCATTCGTTGAACTTCGTATTCTAGAGCTAGAGGAAAAAACATATTTTCCTAGAAATATTAAAACATCTATTTTTAACTAAGATAAACCTACCGTCCTGCTTAAGTTTTAAATTCATCTGAGTTAAAAAGCTCACCAGACATTTTGTATTTCGTCTTAAAGTAAGGCTCCACCATATCGAGCACGGTTGTTTTCGCGATATCCTTCATGAGAACAGTTACATTCATTGTGGTCGGTAGAAACAAATCCAAGATTTTTCTAATCATCTATAACGAATTCGAGAGTTTAGAGAAATTCAATTACTACTGCCTGATAAAAATACTTTAGCGTTGTACTCGAAGTATAGACTTTGTCCGATGAGATAGTGCTCAGGCGGACATATTTGCATATTCTTAGATAAACCCTCAACCGTTTCTAATGCGCCTCTCACCGTCTGGAACTTCAAGTTGATCTCCTCTATTGTACGCATTTCTTTGAAGTAATCATCATGCCCAGTTGCTTGTTTCAGCATGTTGATGTAAGCGAAAACACTGTCCAGTATCTGGTAAAACATCAGGTTAATTCAAAAAAATTTCTTGTTGCACCGAAGGAACCTGTTGCACGTTTCCGATGCCGGCATCGGTCAAAATTATGGTTATGGTGAATAATGAGTAAATGCTGTTGAAGGTTGCGCCATCACCATCGTTCCCAGCTGATAGAAACAAAACCCAACCTCTGGAATGAAGAAATCTCGAAATTTCAACTTAAGTACAGCTTCGGCGGTTATCAAATGCCTCGGCCAGCCCATTTGGGCGGATTTTAATAAATCTCTCAAATGCCGGTGGGGGCAAGTCTTGCGCACACGGAGATTAACACAGGCGCAATCGGCATTTGATAACCGGGGCATCTGTATTGTCACAAGGGGAAAACTGTTGCAAAAGTGAGTACTTTTTTCTTAAGAAAGACATCAAGCTCCCGCGGCCCTCGTGACCGATCAAAGAAGCCAAATAATCCAATGGTTTCGACTTGTAATGGTGTATTACCGGAGGTAGAACCCAAGTGATGTTAATTTCAGATATGTCTCTAACCGGTTCGACGTAGTACATTTTGGCAAACTTCTTCATGTCGAACAGCGTTTTGTAAGTGCAGTCCCAACGAGGCGCAGGCGTTTGGTTTGTGGGTATTTTCGAAAAATACTGTTCGACCATTTTTTGGACCGCTTTGAACGGTAAATTGGCTTCGATGGCCAGAGTCATTCGGTTCGCTGAATAGTACTTCCTATGGAATTCATTCAGCCAATTGCTCAACTCAAATTCGGTGATGTTTTCGGCCAACGTGGCCTTATTGCCCCAAGTAAAAGGATTGATATTCTCGCTTGCGTTGAAACAGTTGAGGAGAAGTTGCTCTTTGCGGTTCTCGTCATTCTGGATTGCCATTTGGAACTCTGGAATTATTCCAGGCGACAATATAGGCTTCCAAAAAATCGTTTAGTGGAAAGTTGATGTTGCCCCTCGCAATAAACGACCGGGAGCCATAACGTAACATTTTTCCAGTTAGAAATATTTTACCAGACTCGAGAATGTTCCTCTCTTTAGTTATTGACGAGCTCAAGAACACAGGGTTGATGAAGAACTGGCTGAAAATGTCCAGTGCTTCCGTAAATTTATTTTGCAAACAATCAAAGTAGAAAGTGGTGATCTCGCAATCAGTAGACGCGTTGCTAGTACCGCCATTGCTCTGTAGATAATTAAAAACAATTGAAGCTATGTAATTTTAAGATAGCTGAAATGGAGAGAATGGCGAGGATAACGTGAAATAAACCTTGATGAAGCTGTCGAAGTGATTCTCTTTGGGATATTTCTTAGAGCCCATGGAAACCATGTGCTCCAAGAAATGAGCTAACCCTTTGATTGTGCGAGGATCGTTGAAGCTTCCAACACCAACAGTAAGGGCTGCTGCTGCCTAAAAGTCCACAGAAATTGTTCGTGTAGATCACGATACTTCAATCTTGCCTACAATAGGTAGGCGTATAGACGTATTTTCAAACGAAACTGTCGATTTAATTCTTGAGATGCGTAGTATCGTCTATTAGTTTTCTATGATTGCAATTCAACTGCCATTAAAAATTATTACCATTGATCCGAATTCCTCATCTCCCCCATCATATGTCGACACCATACACACGCGCAAACCATTTTCCAATTGAATCGCGCTAAAAAATTAAAAACTGCATTCGATAAATTAAAGCGCCAGTATTTATTGTTATCGGTTGTGATAAATGAAATGAGTATCCCCTTCCATTCCTAAAGTCAAATTCCACCTGTATCTCTTGTTGTCATTTTCGCCTTTGATGACCTTCGCTAATTCTTTCAAGTGACGCAGTTTTGAATGCGATTTCGATCCGTACATGATTCTCTTGTTGATTATTCTCGGAAAACTGAGAATCATTTAGTGCGAAAGAAGGCATTAGACATATTTGACTTTGGGTGTAATTTTGATAGCTGTCATAAATATTTTTTTATTTCCTGCCCATCCCTGGGTTTTTCCAAAGTCACAGAATATGCCAGTTCTGTGGAAAGAGCAGTATCAATTTCATTTGCTCATAACAAAAATGCACCGGATATTTTTTAATATTTATTCAGAATTTCATGTAAATAATAAATTAGAAAACTTCATCAGCAAAAAAGACATTGCTGCAAAAAAGGGACAAGCGGACAAGTCATCACTGAAGAATAAGGGAAGTGTTTTAAATGCACCATCACCATGAGTAACTTTAAAATTTTTATTCAATCCAAATAAATTATAATGAAAAATCCAATTCACTAAAGTAGGGCGTTCTCAACCGGAAGCTTGGTAGAGTAGAGCTCCAGGGACATTTTGAAAATATCCGGGTGTTTGATGAAATAATCATCGCTTTTCTTGTCCATCCAGCATTCTTCCCTAGTCCCTTGATAATCCAAGAGGATATAATTCGAGGAGTCGAGATTAGGGACCGCAGAAAGTTCACGTTTCCTGCTGTATTCCTGAGTGACGACCGAAGCCATTGAAAAATCTTTCTTGCTTTTGGAAGAAATATTTCGGTCCGCTTTCGTCACTGACCCCATCCTCTTTGCCTGCATTTTTGCCACTTTGTGTCCTTCAACCTAAGATGAAGTTTTATTTTCGTTCCAATATAATCGCTCATTGTTGATTTTGCCGATAACGAATTGTGATGATTTAGTAAAAATTAATGCCGCATTCAAGGCATGGTGGCGCCGCCACTTATTTGAACTAGTCTCTGGGGGCTATACCTACCAGCTGTTCACATACCCAGGGAAAAATAAAGTTGAAGTTACCTGAATACTGAGCTTCCTCAGTTTCGATCGGGACCCAAAAGTGTTGTGAGCTTCCCACCACTTCTTGATAACGGAGGCCTTTACAAGTTCTATGGCGGCAATTTCGTTGGGAATGCGGTCAAAAAGATAGTCATTGTCTATGATTTCACTCCAATTCCGGTCAACTTCGTCGGACAAATGCACGTCAGCCATACTCTTGAGTTTTATCGAGCTCTTCTTGTAAACCTCCAGTTTCTTGTCGTTCATTTTGTTGATTTTCTTCGTCACTTGTTTGATGAAGTCTTCGATTCTTTTATCGACGTCACGGACCGTGGTCCTCGTGCTCTGTGAATTCACAGAGATGGTAAAACCTAGGATGCCCATGGTGTCTCTCGCGGAGCAAGAAACGTGATAGCCCAACTGCTCCTTCGTTCGCAGAGTGTCGAAAAGCGGTTCTTCAATGATCATCTGATGATTACACATTATCAAGAATTGCGTTCAAGTAGGAGTAGCTTGATTGAATCATATATCAGGGAAAGGACGCCGAAATTACCATTAATAAATCGATTATCGCCAATTCCTTGTAAGTATAAGGCTCAGCTTGATAGTAATTCGTAACGATTGAATTCATATCCTGTGCGTTAATCGACTTTGTTCTGATGCAGTGCTCTTTTCCAACTGGTAGAGCATGAACTCGATTCTGTAATTTTTTTGACCAAACGTGTTTGGTTGTTAGGCAAAATAGGCATTATGTGTATACTCGTACCCTAGGCTGCACGCAGTTCAGATGCCTGCATTGCAGGTGGTTGAGAAAACCATCAACAACATCCATCGCTTCCACTTTCAATAGGTTACCTTGGGCGAGGCATTGCACATAAACGTGTTTGAACACGTTCTCAGAGAATTCAACCATCATAGGAAGCGTCACCGATTCGATGGCTTCGTATTTTTGCAGTAGGGTGTGGTATTTTTGGAGCACCAGTTGCATTCGGATCTCCTTCGCCAGAACGCTGGGCTTTAGGATTTTATTGAAATAGTTCTGCGTTTGCTTCTGCTTTATCACCTCGAATATGTCCGTGGTGATTCTCTGCGTGACTTTCTTCATGTGCTTGGCAATTAACTCGATGAGCAACTGCAAGTTAACGGTAGAATCGCCTCAATGAATTTGCGACAACTTTCTAGTTGAAAGTCCGCGGAGAATCGGGACTTACGTGCAATTTTTGGTTGTACCCGTGCACTTTAATCATGATCCCGCGATCAGCAACGTTAATGGAGAACTGTAGACTGGCCACGGTTGCTGGGTAAGCCTCTTCCATCAAATGGAGGAGGAGGTAGTAAACGTACATATCGAGCATGCAAGCTCTCGAAGCAGTTTCCAAGGCGTAAGGGGACAGAACGTTGAAGTAGTAGTAAGCAATGGGCATGTTGAATTTTTCATCCTTTCTGTACCATAACTCGTGCAAGTGGTCTTTGACTATTAGATCGGGGTAATTGCTTGATCGGGCGTCAGCAGTCAAGATGTCGAAGTTCTTTGTTATGAAGGAGTTTGGGGAGGGCAAATGGAAGGTGGGGTATATTTGGACATCCGTCCAACGCTTCAGTGACGATTCTTCTATCTCTACAAGAAGAACGAACCTTCGTTTTGAGGAGTATATCAACGACTACCTCAGGGTAGTTTAGTAAATATTAACTGGAATGGTGGCTAATTCAAAAATATTGTACATCACCGACAATGAGATGCAATAATTACTTCTGTAAGTATAACTAGTGTTGAACCAGCGCTCGGTCTTATCGAAAGTTATCCCTTCAGGTAAAATGAACGTAGACACCATAACGTTCATCTTATGCGGCACCAACTCATCCAAGACGTTCTGTATGATCTCCTTGTTGTACTCGAAGTACAACTCGGACCCGTTGATGTAATGTGGAGGTGGATAATACTGCATGTTCTCAGCGATAGACTCGACGTTGTCCACAGAGTGTTCCTCTTTAGCGAACCTGAAGGAGGTCTCGTCGATATGCTTCATTTCAGAGAAGTGCATTTCAGACGGCCCATTCCTCTTCAACATTTTCAAGTATGAGAAAACGGCATCGATCACGCTCTCCAAATGATTCAAGCCTTCTTTCGTCAGAACGAGCGTTATGGTGAAGAGGCAGTACATGGAGTTGTGTTCGGAACCAGACTCAGAGTTGCCGGTGTATATGGCCAAAGCCCAAACCCTAAAACGGATGATTTTATCCACTGTCCTACTTAGGGTTATTAGTGTACCTATGGCGCAAATACGTAATGAGGCTGCCTTTCCCTTCGTGGCCCAAAAAGGACGCGATGAACATGTGCGGTTTGGTACGGTAATGATGCAACATAGAGGGAAGAGCCCAAGTTATATCCATCTAAACAATGTAATATTACATCTTACAACTAGGTAACAGATGCTTCATTAGGCCACCAAGTTGTAGCACTGAACATACACCATTTTAAATTTATTTACCTGAATCACGTCTTTAACAGGCCTAATGTAATACATTCTTCTGAATTGCTCTTTGTCGAATATGTTTTTGGCGTATTGAGCGAAATCATCCGGTCTTGTATTATTATTCGGAATTGTGCTGAAATGTTCGACCACGTATTCCGTCAACTGGTCCAAAGACAGCTTGGCTTGTACAGCAAGGGTCATCCGATTAGCCGAATAATGCTGCTTACGGAATTCATGCAACTTTTCGTAAACCACTTCATCTTTCAAGTGGTCTTTCATAGTCAACAGGTTGCCCCAGTTGAACGAGTTAATAGGAACTTTATCGCTAAACATATTGAGGAGCATCTGCTCTTTCCTATACGTATCAGATGGTAGGGCCATTTGGAACTCTGAAAAGGTGTACGGGCATTGCTTGCACCACATTAAATGAAGTAAAACGTTTTTAGTGTGGTTGATTCATTCAACCCTTCAAAATGCTGACTTAAGTTGAGAAAATGTAAAAATATCTGTAAACTGTACGTTAATACAGTTAAATTATTCCATTAATAAAAGTGTCTACTATTGGAAAAATAGCCACCTGATTCCATAACTTCTCGCTCTCTATTCAGGGAATCCTTCTTCATCAAAGGATATATGAAGAACTGAGAAAATTTATCCAGAGCGTCGTAGAAATGCTTATCGAGGCACTCAAATTGAAAAGTGGTTGTCTCACAGTCAGTGGATGCATTATCTGATCCGCCGGCTTTCTATTCACACATTTACTTTGTATTATTCCAAGTGGCGTTGCCTTTTAACATTTTACGCCCTCTGTCCCAAAATATGGTATGCATTTCTAAAGCAAACTAACGTGACAATACATAACATTTGGGAAAGAGGGAGTAATTATTATTTGAAGTAGTACGCATTATTTTTGACAGCATCTTCTAGGGATGTACCTTAATGAAAGAATCGAAATCATTTTCAGTGGGAAATTTCTGACTTCCCATGAACACCATATGTTCCAAAAGATGCGCTAATCCGGGAAGTTCCCGTGGATCGCTGAAGCTTCCAACTTTCACACATAGGGCTGCAGCTGCCTGATTATACAAATATCGGATTTTTACCACGTTTTCTGTCCAAGTGCGTAATTACTATTTAATTTGGAGAGCACGATTAGAGAAAATCACGAACCAATTTCTGCTCGAAACGTTGGTGCTTCTTTTTAGTTGTAATATCATCCTCGATGTCAGTCTCAACTTGCCTACTACCGTCGTCAGTATCAGGTGATGAATCATCCGATCCACTGTCTTCATCTTCCCATTCGCTGTCGCTCAACTTATCGACAATTTCATCATCGCTCGTTATACTCGTATCGGATATTAAACAGGCAACTAACCCGTTGGATAGTTTAATTACCCTGTAATATTGCTTCTTGTTAAGGTTCCTTTCGGTGATTTTCAACCTTTTAATAATTTTCGCTCACGTCCGGAAATGTGAATTAATAATTTCCATATTGACAACTGAACCAAATACCGATACTGTATTGTTATTCAAAATATTGCAATGATATTTGATGGCCTATAGATAATAATTTTCCCTGCTATTACAGATCTACCTTGCTTTGCAAGTGACAAGGCACTCTATATGACCCATCCTATCCTTGTGATATGTGTATGCCATAAACCATAATACAGTATTATTAAAACGGGGATTACAAAACTATGTTGTTACCCATCACACAAAAATATCTCCTAAACTCTTATGGACCACACAAAACAGTCTAACATCCCTTGCTGCCCAAATACAACTCACCTATACAATTTCTTATCATTTTCGCTCTTAACCGGCTGTGGCATTATCTCGTAAGTGAACAGGTTCATACCCGACTGGGCTGTTTTGTTTGCGCTCTGAGACATCCTATTCCTGTCAAATTGATTGGGCAGCACATTCACCGGTTCCGAATTCATAATGAGGCACTTACTGATTTTCCTCTCAAAAATCAAAAATTTCCCTTCGAATCTAAAGTGACGTAATGCGTTGGAAGCCGTCCGTCCGATTAACATGTGCCGAATGTCAAAATCATAACTTCCGCGTGTCTAAACGTCAAACTGGCAGAACCACGTGGGAAACGTCAAAATTGGGAACTGTCAAACGTGAGATTGCTGCGAATATAGCAACTGGTTCGCAGCTCGACTAAAATCATATACAGGGTGTTTTTATACGGTCACTCGAATAACGCCTCTATATGGAAAGATAGGAAAAATGTGTTCGGACTAAAGTTGTGGATGTTCAAACGGAACACCTTTTCATCATGTCAGATTTTATACAATATGTTAGATAAACAATGTACAGACCAAACTTATAATTTTTTAAACAGAATGCATATGTGATTTCGTTGTGGAAACGATTGAACAATTTTCCTTTATTTTGCTTAATATTGGCATCAGCAAATTGACCATAAGTTGTACCTAAATGCAACAATTAATATCCTATTAACTGTTGAAATTAGGCACCTCAAATGTCAAACAATGCGGCAGGAAACCGATCGATATTATGCGCGCGCATACTTCCCAAGGTGGAACATGCGTATACAAAACCAGCATCAGTAGTGCCATCACTTGGTTACGCTTTCGTATGGTATCGAGTGAAAAATCCCTAATGTGGTGCAAGACTTGCGCAACCCTTTGCGGCTGCATTCACGCCTATAAGACGGCGCTTTTCGCGGCCAACTCCGAAGTTGTCCGGACGGTGTGTAACAGGAACCATGTTATTGAGCTCCATCGCAATCTCCTCGTACATTAGATGTCAAGTGTTCAGTGCGGGACAAAAGAATTCGCGAAGGAACTCCCTGCCGTCTTGATCCAGTGTTAAATTAGCCGTTTCTTTTAGTCAATTTCGGGGAAGCCCAGCTTAGCCGCAGCCATGCCCAAGGGTAAACGAAAAGGAAAGTCCGGTGAGTGGAGCGACCATGCCGTTTTCACCAAAGACGACCTTACGTACCGCGGCCTTAAGGTCGAAATCGGTTTTATCGGGAGACTGATGTTATACAACAGACGTATGGAAATGCCGCAGCGTTCATTTTGTTTTGCTACTTTTCCATATGGCTGTCAAAATTATTCGGACGGAACTGTTTCTGTCTGTGTCAATCAGCTGACGTTTGACCTGTACGCGGCTTGCTGATTGTTGAATGGTGTATCGAATTATTCATTTGACGTTTTGCCAACTAAAATGATTCATTCCTGTCAAAATCAGCAAACAGCACTTGTCCTGTCAAAATTGGATTGTCATTTGTCGTGTCAGAATTATTATTTGATTGACGTTTGCGTTGACGTTTCTTGTGTCAAAATTATTCACTTGACGTACTGTCAAGTTTATTCCATTGACATATGGCCACAGTATACTGTGATATATGGCGTAGCAGTTATTCGATTAGGCGCCTGCTTAGATCAAATTATTCCATACGGCACGCGTTGACAAAATTGATTTATTTAGGGGCATTTTCTGACTATACATGTGAACATAAATAATGAGGTGCTTGCTCTGCGAAAACTACTTGTAATATAGTTGTCAATTCTAATTTAATCGAAAACTCTTTGTCTTGTTCGCCCTGCCAACTTGGGCAACACGTGTGCGTCATTCATCCCAGGCACCTTGATTATGACGCGTTCAAGGTCAATGCGAATAGCATTCCATTGTGCAATTTCGTGAAATTTTAATGCATTGTTTGAATCATTGCAATTTTAAAATTCACTAATAAATGGATCATTGGAATTCCTGTGGTAAATTGGTGGAGTTTAAAACGAATATTCGCTTTGAAGTTATTAATAAATGTTGTAATTAGGTCCGAAGGTCGCCATGTAGTTCAAAGATTGTGTTGAATAATTTTTATGTGAGGATTACTCCTTATCTTTAGGGTTTATATGCCGTGATGGGAAGAATAATTTATATCAACACTATCAAAGAACAAATGATAGGAAAAACTATGGAGGGCAATATAATATGTTGGGTTATTATTTGCATGTATTGAATTGGTTTTAGGTATACCAATTAATTTCTCTCCAGTCTAGATTAGATTAACTGACGTAAGCATAAAAATTAGTATACCATGTGATTTTGAAACGCAACGCTTGCAGTAAAGCATTAGTACCTGTATTATTTAGTAATTTCCGATGTAATTTATCGCTTACGTTTCTTTACGTAATTTAATTGAATGTTCAGTGCACAATTGTTGTCCACTGAATTAGAATTATGTCACATGATGTGACAATATCGTGACTCGGTTACGGGAATTCGTAATTATTTTCAGATCGCGATAAAACCAACGGTTCTCTCTCTTCAGACGAAGAGTCTTTTATCAATGACAATGTCAGCACAGTAAGTAGCATATCAGAGGCGCGCAGCACCGAAGATTGCGGGGACGAGGCGGAGGATTTTTCTCAACAAGACGCTTTCGAAGAGAAACTGACTGAAGCCCTCGACGGCTTAACACAGAAATCAGCTCAAGGCAGAACGAATTGCTTTGAAGCTGTTGGCAAAGCTTTCGTGAAGAAGTATATACCTGATTATGTTTACGATAGGTGCGTTTTTCCATCGATAATATTTGTATAAAATCTGCTGGTTTGAGTAGATTTCCCCTATGTTATTTTTGAGGTGTACAGGGATAGACGAAAGTATGGATAATTATCCATACTTGAAAAATTATAATCATAATCATAAGCATTGGAAATGCAATAAATTTGAATATCAAACTAGAATTTTTTTGGAAATATTTTATTATTTAACTCAATTAATGCACATGCCCGATTCTGTTAAATAGAAAAACAATGTAATCCTGAAAAATCCGTTTATTGGGGAGTTAAAATACTTATACTGCTAGATGAGAAGTCTTGCTGATATCTAGGATGAACAATGTACTCTTTTAAAAATTAGTTTTGAAGAGATAAATTCTATTCAATTATTAAATGATACTACCTACAAAATGATGTTCCTTTAGGAGATTAACAGTTGGGGATGGCATCGAAAGAGGACTGCGTAAAGGTCGCGGTGCCGAACAAGCTGCCGCTGCCCAGCTTGCTCCGATGCTTTGTGTGCAATTAGGTGCTGGTGATGCCAGTGAAGAGTTGTGCAAGCACTTAAAGCCAATACTAATAAGCACTGCTCATGATAAGTCCGTATCTGCTGTAGCTAGAGCAAAGGTATCATTTCAATCCTAATGTTCAATGAAGAACCGTTGGTATTGATCTTTTACAAAATTAATAATCGCAACGTTTTCTAGTGTTGCGAAGCTCTCGGTCTTATCACTTTCTTATCTGGAGGGGAAATGGGCGATGTGCTGCTCTTAATGCAACAACTGGAGACCATTTTCTCCGCTAGCTATTTGAAGGGTGACGGGTCCGTTCCAAACATCACTGTTGAATTAGCTACTCTGCATGCGGGTGCTCTGAGTGCTTGGGCGCTCCTCTTCACCTTGATGAATCCGAGCGACGTGTACAACATGCTTGGCGGTTCAAGTGACAATTTTACACCGTAAGTTGAAGGGTTAAAACTAAAGACCCGTGTCCATTTGCAAGTAAAGGCCTCCATCCAATTGAACGTTGCACGTTGGTACAAGAAAGTGGGAGCGAGTTTGAGTTGCATGACGTACTACAGTGCATTGTAATGCATAACTCGTTGAGACCATTTGCTCAACACTGGTTCTATTAAATAATGTTGACAGCACAACATTTTCATTTCTAGGTCGATTTCACATCTTTCCGAACTTTTGCAATCTCCTCACTTGGAAGTCCGAATGTCTGCAGGCGAAGCCTTGGCTTTGGTCTTCGAAATGGGCCGGGAATTCCATGCAGATTTCGCAGAAGAATTTGTGCCGGATCTCATAGAACAGTTGCGCCAACTTGCGACGGATTCACACAAGTATAGGGCTAAAAAGGATAGGAAGCAGCAACGTGCTACCTTCAGGGACGTCTTGAATTACATCGAGGTTGGTACTTTCAATTTTTTTTTTGAACAATTAATTATTGAATTAAATGTATTGGTATAATTCGTAAGTTAAATTCCTGAAAATGGCATCAGATCGGCCAGCCCAATTGGGCAAATTATTATTAAAGATAACGATTAATAATACGTTCAAATTCTTTAGAATGACGAAGTTTCCAACGTGCAAATAAAGTTCGGACAGGAGGCGCTCATTCTAGACAGCTGGACGAGGCGCAAGCAATACGACTCTTTATGTCACATCCTCGGTCCTGGAATCAACATCCATTTAACAGAGAACGATCTGTTGCGGGACATCTTCGAACTCGGCAGTCGGATTGCGACTGATGTTGTCACTGTTAAACAAACCAAATTGGAAAGAGTAAGCTGCCCTTATTCTTTATATTTTGAAGGAATTAATTTGAGCCGTTCCAGCACCTCATGAACGCGGCAGCTTTCAAAGCGAGAACCATCACGAGAGGAAAGAACCGCGACAAACGATCGGACTTCTAGCGCTGGCTGATTTAATTTCGCTATAATCCTGAAACGCCTGTAATTAAATTGTAAATTCCTAGTACGAATCATATATTTATTTAGTTGAATTTTCGAAAGTAGATTGTTGTGCTTCGCAATTTCAAAAGGAGTCGCTTCCGTTGTTTTCAGAAACGTTTCGATTCCGAACGAGTTTTAGAATTTTGTTTTTTAAACGAAAAGGAATTTTAACTCTTTGCAATACGTGTGCGTAATACGGACACCTGCAGAAATCGAAGCGAAGAGTACCAAGTGTCGGATTGTAAATTTTTACGTTGACCACAATAAACATGTAATCGAGTCAATAAAATTTATTCAATTAGTACATTATGGCACTCTGTTCATCCATCATCTCGCAATCACTTAAAAACCCGAGTAGTAAATCGCATGGAAAACTACCCAGCAAATATCACATTTAAACAGCATATTCTTAACAACGGATAAAATCAAACGTAACGGCAAAAACGTACAACAATCATAGATTTACAGAAGGAAAGGGAGGGACTTTTTCCAAAAAATAACGTCTCAAAGCGCGCAGAAAAAGTGTCACGATTGTTTGCAGCTCGGCAACCTTTTCACCGATATGCAAGAGATTGGTTTGCGCCACCGACGTCGCTGAGACTGGCTCGTTTGGGCGGTGGCGTTGCCGTTTTGGGAATTCTCGCCCTTTTTCCTCTCTTCTGGAATTTAATTCGTGATTAAATAATTAGAGGCGCGGTGAGCACTCATGCACTCTTTATAAAATTATTATTATTAAATTATCTTGCACACTTTCAACAAAATGTACACTTAATAAGCCTGTTGACGATACAAGCAGTCTCAGACACCAGTGACTGTATTTCCATTTGAATCATACAAAAATTGTAGTTACCATTTAATTCGTGTTCAGTGTAATATTTAACTTGATCGCTGTCTTCGCCGTAATAATGATCATTCAGGTATGGCAGTACTGTCATGCAATGCCACTCGTCACCGCGTAATGGCGGAATAGGCACATCTTCTCTTTCTTTGACGGGCTTGCGTGTGCACCAACTGGAGAAAATTTGAGCATGTCATTATTTCAACTCTGAGCTTACGAAACTATAGTGAGTGAATAGGCGCATACGTATGTCTCCTAATTTCAGGTAGAGTGAGCCGTTCTTGCGGCTTTTTGCGCAACATCCCCAGCAGGAGGTCCCGCAGAGGATCCTCTATTTGCTTGGGGATCGTGAAGTCTCCTTTCCCTATGTTTTCGTACAACTTATAAATATTTCTCCCTTCGAACGGATATTCGCCCGTTGCGATATTGTATCTGGAAAAAAGGCGCAGTCTTAATTTCCCGCGGATTCGTCGAACGGAAAACTCACAGTGTTACGCCTGAACTCCAAATGTCGACTTTATAGCCGGGAAATGATTCCAAGCCGTTTGCTATTTCCGGTGGTTGGAATGCTGGCGATCCTTGGCCTACATAGCAAGTATCATCTTTTGCAAATAAATCTATCGTCTAAAAAACATTTATTACATTTGCCGTCCGCTTCGATAAAAAGACCGGATTGTGAGAGGGGAAATTACCTCGGCCACGCCAAGATCTGAGATCTTCAAATCTCCCTCTAAGGTCAAGAGTAAGTTTCCGGGTTTTATGTCTTTGTGGATGATCCGCATGCTGTGCAAGTACTCTAAACCGTCTATGAGCTGGAGGAAGTATCCGTGAGCTTGGCGGAGCGGGAACTTCTTGTCGGGCGTCGAGTCTAACATGCCTTGGAGACTGCCCACGCAAAAGTCCATTATCAAGTACATTTTTTGTTTTTCCGTGTTGTAGAGTACCTCGACTAGATTGATAACGTTTTTGTGATTTAGGGACTTTAGTAGTTTAATCTCCCTGTAACAACGAGGTTGAAGGAAACATAACAGAGACAGTAATAAATTACTGTGGATGCCTAAAAAATAATCCTAATTTTTCAATAATAAAACACAAGTACCACCCTTCATTTTTAAGGGGCTGTGATTGGCTACTTGTTACCATGCCACTCCAGTAGTTTGAAGTGAGGTAAGTGATATACAATGTAAATAAATCGACACATTACGTAGATTTCACACATTAACACCTGTGGTACATCCTCTAATTAATTCAGGCCTTTACTAACTCCCTAACAACTTTAAGGTGAAATGGGGTAAATGTGTTATTGTTATTTGCCCCGTTATCACTTCACCTTACTCATCCAAGATTGCTGCTCACTCGACTCATTAGAAGAATTACGAACCCCAAAACACAAACCTTTGTACATTTTGCTCTCCGTTCGGAATCCTCCGCAACTTCCTCTGCTTCAAGATTTTAACAGCCTTCCGGCACAATGTTTCCGAGTCCAGCATTTCTTTAACTTTCCCGTACGAACCTTCCCCAAGCAGTTCACCCATAACGTACTTCCCTACCATCTTCAACTTCCGCTTCTTCGACTGGTATATGATCTGTTTGCTATCGACGCGATGGAAGAAGTCCTTTATATTAACACTGTCCAGATCGTCGTCCAACTCAAACTCCCCGTCTTCCTTGAGCCAAATGGCCACATCCTTGTCCTGCCCATCGAAATCTCTACAGTTCAGCTCCTCCTCACTCTCAACGTTGAATATTTTCTTGCTGAAGTCGTCGCTGCCGTCCGAACATTCAGCCTCCCCATCCAAATCTTTGGCGTTGCACATTTTCTCGTCGCTATTCTCACTGGTATTACCCATGTTGCTGTCCATAATTAAAACGTCCCTAACGTTCGGAATATCACGACTGATCCAATACGAAAATGGGCACTCGCGGCACTAACTCACAAGCCATTTTTCCCTATCGTTTTTTATTCGGCCATGCTGGGTTAACAGCTGTTCTATGGGCGATGTGAACTTGGAAACGGCGCCGGCTCTAGCAACGTTCTCAAACCAGTAGTCCCACAGAATACAGGGTGTCCCATCGTTCGATATTACCACAGAATAGACAGTACTGTTTATTCAATGGTATTAGTACGATTACGGCTTTGTTTTTACCGATGGACGAAATGTGTAAATGGCAAAAATGTACAAGGGAAAAATGTGCATCTTTTAAAAATATGTCCGTTTATACAGGGTGTCCAATGAAGCAGTCACAGACCAAACTTGCAATTTTTTAAATGGAATGATATGTTTTTTATTGGATTTTCGCATTTCTTGTTGCGAAATAATGTGACTTTCATAACATACTTGGGCACTTCATATCAACGGTTGAGAAGATATTGAGGATTTCAAATCGAAATCGTTTTTCTCCAGTCGCCTTATTTTTCTTCAAACCGAAGTATAGACAACTCATAGTACACAACAGAAAGGTACAAGGTCCTAATATAGAAGAACGCATGCGCCGGGTATTCCCAGAGAGTAAGTGGTGAGTATGTGGGACATGTGATGTGTTAGAGGTTAGGTAACCCAGAAGGATTGAAGAAGGTATACCCAGTCACTTTTGGGCTGAAGGACTGAAGATAAGAGAAAGAGATACCCAGCCATTGGCTGAAGGATTTTCCAAATGCAGTATATTATTGGAAAGATATTGGGGCATACCTCTGCTCAACAAAGAGCATACATTTTATCATACAATGTGCAAGCCACATACTTGTGTGAAAATTCACCTCACACAAGTATTGCAAGCTTCTAATTTAAAGTGGGAGATTACCTTAATTACACAAGATTTGCAAGCTGAGTACTTGCTTCGAAATTTACCTCACTTACACAAAATATGTAAGCTACAAATTAAAGTGATGGATTACCTTGTAATCAATTTCACTTTCATGATCGCAATTTAAACGAAAAATCTTCACTTCAATTCTGGAAAGTGTTTGCAAATTTTTAATGCCATCATATACAAAAGTCCATGATTGCTATTTCCATGGCATTCCTACCTTTCCAAAGAGATTTTCCTGTTGTTAAGAAAACCCCCGAAGAAAATAAATGGCACTTCGGTTCACTCCACTTTCATTTTTACACGATTATTAACGAGCGTGGTTGTTTTATGAAAATTTGGCAAAATTGTATACTTGTACATATTGTAGGTATATGAAGAGTGTAACAAATGAAGAACACGAAATGGTCTGTTAGAGATTATTCCCAATTGTTTCCCAACTATAGCAAACTCAACAATAACGTATGCAGAATTTTACAGAGAAAACATTGCGAAGGGCATACCCTACGAAACCGTTCACAGAACCGAACACAGTTCGGCCTACACATGGAAAAAGATTCAGCCGCAACGCAAGAAAAATAGGAAAACCTGACCTTATTTTTCTCCTTCTTTCTAGGGATGCGCAATCCTATTGTATTATCTCTGAATCCTACCTGGAAGAATTAAACAATTATTAGCATAATTGCTATCCAATTCATCGATACTTCGGCGCAATACTAATAGTTGGAAAAGAAGATTTCTTACCTTAACCGGTGCATCCTAGAGTGGTTAATCGTCTCGCCCGGAAAATTATCCATGGAAACCTCCGTCTTCGATTCACTGATGCACTTTCACTATTTATTAAGATGGACGAAAAACGCAATTGCCATTTATTGTAATACCTGAAGGGCCAATAAAAGTTTTGTTTAAATCTGCAATCACACGTAGCTGGTTTTATGCACTGACTTTAACGCGAATACGTTTTTACTGTTCTTACATGGCTTAAGCATCGGCCATTTACATTAAAACAAATGACTTTTCGGGTGGCTAGTCAGGACAGGCCGTTCTGAGAAATCGCGTCGCGTCGCGACCTTCAAATGTTTCGTTAAGGGTCCCTCTTGACTTGACGAAGATGAGTATTGGAATTGCAAAACTCACTGAAAACCGTAGGGATGAAGTCGCGTCCCATTTTTGAACCGGCACTTCGCTTAGGGAACAGTACAATTTGATTTATTGCGCGAACACTTGGAAAAGTGATGAACATTCTAGAAAAGCCGAAATAAACGAATACGCTGATGCAAACGCGACGGCGAAACGATTCAGTTGTTTTCACGCGCGCTTTTGTTTTAACCTGGATGACAGTCACTGTGGCGCACCCTATCCACAGCCTTCTAAATCTTATGCTTAATAACCAACAACTTTAGGTGTTGTTTTAACCACGTATTTAATTATGTAATAAGAGTTTTAGTATTTGGAATGTTAGAGGGAAAATTTTAGTCACAACTTTATAAAAATTTGGTGAAATTTTCATGTTTCTTCAAATTTTTTTGGATATTTATTTAATTTTCTAGCACGCTAGCGCCATCTTATACACGTACCGTGATCTACTGTAACCTTGCGGATTACAGTTTTCTACTCCCTGAACCAAGGCTGCCAATTGCTCAGACACGAAAACCTCTACAAAATAGCTTGAAAGAAAAGAGAAGAAATGGGTGATTACATTGGCAACGGCCAACGGTTGGCAACGGGAAAACAAATGACATGAACTGTCGACTTGACAAGAAGTGTCAAATGGTCGTTTGACAGTACAGTTTGTTGTGTTTCTTTGCTCTCTAGTTGTGTTATTCCCCATAATCCGTAACACATCCATTATTTATCAAATTTCGTCCTTATTCCAGAATAAGTTCGTTTACGAAATGTTCGGTTCGCTCGTTTCCCCCCTTTCGCCCGCTAAAATAAATCTCAAATAGCGTTAGCTCTTAATGTTCAATTATTTCCTGGTTGTTGAGTCATATTCCTCGTAATAATGCCTCCGCGACGGCCGCATTACAGCAACTTCACCTACGTCAGTTCTTGTGTGAAGTACTTGATTTTCGTGCTGAACTTTGTGTTTTGGGTGAGTTCATTGCCTCCAGGTTCTTTGTCCTTTTTGGATCGACTGATTGGGTTGTTTTCCGTTCCGCACTTGTCATAGTACACTTCACACGATGATTGCGGCATGAATCATAATGCGATTAACAATGGAGTTATTCCATAATCGTACTTACCATAAATGGGAAAGTTTAATTTAAAAAAATCGCTTTGGGAAAATTTAAATCGCCAAAACAGGAAACAGTTGAAAAATAATTTGTTTGAACTGTTTTTAACAATTGAATAATATTTGTTGAATAATATTCCATTTGTTGCAGTTATTCGGAGCATTGCTAATAGGAGTTGGATTGTACGCCTTTTACGATAAATGGCAATTAACCGGTTGGGTGAAGCTTGACACTGTTTACGATGTCATTTTAAACGTGTCCCTTGTGATCGTCATAATGGGAGGAGTGGTCTTCATTGTTAGTTTTGCTGGTTGTGTAGGAGCATTGAGAGAGAACACGTGCTTACTCAAGTTTGTAAGTAATTACAATATTCACTATTATTGTAGGGGAATTATTTGGATTCGACTTGCTTCTTTACTGCCATAAAACGGCTATTAAGTTGGATGCGTCGAGCTTCTTAACTGTCTTAAAACAGCTATTAAGTTGGATGCGTATAAGCATTTATCACTGTCATGATTTTCGATGCGAATAAAAGAAAAGAGCGCGATTTTTTTCCAGTATTCATTGTGCCTACTCGTTTTCTTCCTACTGGAAATGGGAGTGGCCATAATGGGCTTCGTTTTCCCTCATTCGATGCAATCGATGCTCGAAGAGAACTTCACAGATAAAATAATACACAACTACAGGGATGATCCTGATTTGCAGAACTTCATTGATTTTGCGCAGCAAGAGGTAAACCTATGCGTGATTAATTAATTTCGTGGATTTGTTTCGACGGAACTAATTTAGTCGAAACTTGAGCATTTTATTTAAACTTGAATTTAAAGAATAAGTACAGAAAATTCGGTCACTTTAAAATGGCTATTTACAGTTCCGCTGTTGCGGATTAAGTTCTGAAGGCTACATGGACTGGTCGAAGAACGAATACTTCAATTGCACATCTCCAAGTGTTGAGCATTGCGGAGTACCATTCTCTTGCTGTATAAATGCAACGGACATCAGTTCAGGTCTCGTCAATATTATGTGCGGGTATACGATGCAAACACTGCCGGTAAGTTTCTTTGCCAAAAAATTAATAATAATTGCGAAAAAGGGAATATAATAATAATGACGACAAAGTGGAATTATAAAGCGGGAAATGGTACAATTTTAATGAACGTTGAAGTATGGGCTTTTCAAGCTTAAATTCTGTATTTCCGGAAATAGGTGGCCGAAGCGAGCAAGAAAGTCTG
This sequence comes from Hydrochus callosus, assembly GCA_033557855.1. Classification (NCBI taxonomy): domain Eukaryota; kingdom Metazoa; phylum Arthropoda; class Insecta; order Coleoptera; family Hydrochidae; genus Hydrochus; species Hydrochus callosus. The sequence continues at coordinate 8,814 of JAUIMY010000131.1, read as the reverse complement.
GACGTCCGGCTGCATCGAGATCGTCCGTTCGTGGGCGGAGCGCAATCTATACACGATCGCGGGCATCGCGCTAGGCGTTGCCCTGTCCCAGTTGTTTGTGATCTACTTAGCGAAGACCCTCGAGGGCCAGATAGACCTGCAGAAGTCGAGGTGGGCCAGTTGAAACATTGCGTCAGGGGCCTGCGGGCCTTGCTCCCATTTGTGAATAGTGTCCAGGGGATCATTGTATGTGGTTGTCTTGCGCGTGGGTGTCCGTGCAGTGTGCGTGCGCATTTTAAATCCGACTCGAATCTAAGAGAACATTCCTTTTATATGCAGACCCGATACATATTCTGAAGCCACTGCCTAAGATTAGGAGGATCTTATCGTAAGATTGATTTCCATGTACTCGAATCTCTTCTCTTCACTGTTATGCTAGTCTACTCGTATTTTATCGTTTTGTAAATAGTTTTGAGTCGCACTTCGATTAAGATGTACTCGATCTTCCATCCAATGGTAATTCGGACGTCGTCGCACTTCCGACGCAATTCTATTGAGATTATTTCCACGGCTCGGTGAGTAGGTTGAAATCGAATCCGAGAAGAGTATTTACAAAATTATATTTTTCCAAAAACAGATAAATTTGCTCTAGTAGTAGTCATTTTTTATAACGAATGGAAATTCCGTGCCAAATACTCTCCAATCAGAACTGTACTTGTGTGAAAATAAATAATTCACAGATGGCTTTCGCTTGTTTCCATTGTTTTGTCCATCATCTCGGAACGTTAGTGGTTGATGGTGTCCGTTCTTTGCAGGGAGAGCTTGAATTATTACTTCAGAAGTGAGGACTGGCGGTACGAATGAAAGAACTTTGCGGATATTGTAAATATATTGGACCTCGGTAAAAAATAAACGAGACAATTGTCATGGTAATTAATACAGTTTTAAGTACACTTGAACGCAATTTGGTGTAGTTCCGACGTAACCTAATAAATGCGAGAGACAAGACAGGCGGAAAGGAATGTACTTACAAAAATATCTCGTAAACAACTAACTACGTAAAGGCACTATCATTTAAAATTGGAATGCTTTCGCCAAAGCAACTACTTTTTAAACGTAAAATTTAATTGTGATCTTTCTGCGTAAATCAGTCTTCTAAGTTTAGACGGTATTGCTCTGATGGATTGCTGCGACTCGAGCCCTACTCCCTACCTTCTATTTGGTGCTTACTTCTTGAGGAAAATATAACTAGTGTTGAAGTTCTGCATGAAAACGTACTCCTTCCTGCTCAGGAACTCCTTGATCGTTTCGCTGTCGCTCTCGTTCTCCGACAAGTGCACGTCGATCACCTTAATTTGCACTTTGTCGAACGGAATCGTCTCGAGCACCTGCAACTCCGTGCCTTCCGTCTGCAAACTGAAGTAGTCCACGCGGGTCACGTTCATCGCGAGGAGCAGCGAGTAGAACGGAAAACATTTGACCCGCGTGTTGAACCAATCGGGATCGTCGATCAGATTGACGTGCACGCTGTGCACCTTAACACCGTCACGCTCCTCCTGGTGGTAAGTCACTTCTTTCGGGTACGGCGCAGGACTCAAACAGGCGTGGATGGCTTGGGACTTGACTCGGTTGTGCCTGCGCAATTTGAAGAACTGTCTCGGATCCGGTTGGATGAGGAGGCCGCTCCAGGAGTAGTTCTTCTCGAGCCATTCGGTTTCGGAGGTTTTGCCGTCGCTGTAGGCGCCTGCTTCAACGAAGACGCCTCCGTGCTGTAAGTATAATTTTATTGTAGTATTCCTGCAGTATATTTCTTTTGTATACATTAACCTATTGACTCCCGTGCCATGAAGATTATTTAAAATTAAGTAGACGTAATTCGAAAAGGTTTGATACAATTACTTAAAATACTCACTTTATTGTTCAGTAGCTTCAAAATGTATGCTGTGTCTTTCAAAGGGGTTGAAATGTTCGACTGGATCGGAGGATGGTGTGGCTCTATAGCAGGAGCTAAATGCACTTCCCTTATGTACGCTATGAGTTGCTCGTTGTCCTGGGCCACCCCCAAAAGCTCATAATCTTGACTCATGTTGACTCGGAATTGGTGATGTTTCATAGCTGATGCAGAGAAAGAACGTTGAGGGACATCGCACAATTTCGAATTACGTGACTGAAAATACCTGTGTTGTCCATGTAAACGAGTAGTAAGGTCATGACGAAGAAGAAGGCCACGAAAAAGGCGGTCATAGGCAGGAGCTTCTTCAGTGTACTGGAGGTATGTCCCATTTTAGTGGGACTCGGAGGCAAAGGTGGAGGGCCATTCGCAGCTACCGGAGTGGTAGCTGTGTTGCTTGAGGGGTTCATTTTCGCAAATGCTGAATTCCGATCAAACACCTATGATAAATTTGACAGGTCTTAGAAGACGTTTTACTTATGTTTGAGGTTTCAAATTGAGAGCGGACTTAATCTTACAATCTACGTTATTATAGCAAATGTAGTAATTATTCAAGACCTTAACCAACTAACTCAATGATTTCGCGCCGAAATCATTGAGTTAGTTATCGGACATTTTGGTCCCATTCTTTAGTCCTTTTTCAATGCTTTTCTGATTTTGGAATCACCCGGAAAACCCAATTAATAAAAATACATATAGTAGGAAAAATTGTCATGCAACATTCATATTCTAAACTTTAAATTTTTTTGTTCCAATAATTAAAAATAATTCTCATATGGGGAAATAGGGGAAGTATTGGAATATTTGGGTAAACCTAAATTTGTTACGACTATATTTGGTAAACCCTATATTTCCTGCAGAAGAGAATATGACATGATACAAGTACATAACGTAGGTATTCACTTAGGCATACCCACTGTATTTACAGTGGCATACCTACCTTCACCACAGAGAAATATTCTGTGCCTTCACTTCAAACAGAAACGCATTTTCTACAGGGGAAATGTCTAAGAGACAACTAAAATCCAGTCACACACATCCACTGACATACCTAATTGTTACAACATTACGTGCAGTCCTACGAAGTGCGCATCAGAAATCCCTAATAGAAAAATCGTCCGCCGCCCAAGAACCTAATTGAAGTGACTCACCTAAAAATTTGTCTGTTCCGTTCCCGATTCCCTATTTCCGTCTCACCATGGTCGCTGGATGAGCCGAAAAATACGCGAACCGACAACTAAAAGGTGAACAATGCCGTTCGCATCCTGTCTTCCCGTCCACTTCTACCTGAACCGCACAAGAAATAGGGACCGTTTTAAGGTGTACGCCCGCATTGCGACCGGAGCTAATTCAAGCGAAACGCGGCCTTACGGGCCCAGTGTTCTTGTGCTGGCCTTCCCTGGCATTCGCTCTCTCCCTCTGTCCATTGTCCCAACTTGAGCACGTAAGTCCAGGATTGAGCGAAGAGCGATGCCACGAGAGTTGGCCGGCTTTCCTTGTCGGCCCGACTTGCCTACTTTGGTGGCAGGCAGGTGAAATATTCAAATTTCGAGGGACATTCGCACGTAGGGACTGGTTTTTAGCTTAATTGACCGTATAGAGCAGGTGTCACGCGCAATGAGGCTTCCTCGAGAAAAAAGAAACGGGGAGACGGGGAATATCTGACCGTTCAAAGGACAAAACACTTCCTGGCATTTGAAATTCGGAAGGAAATGTCTGAAAGAATTGACGTTTACTCTGTCTCTGCTCTTGGACGGCAATTTGATTTTGATTTTGGCGAAATTAGAAATTGCCTTAGTCATTTTTTCGTTTCGTTTCGAAACTATAAGTTCTTGAAAATTTTATTCGTTTTTAAATTCTTCATGAATTTATGCAAAGTAGAAGATATTCAATTTTTCAAATAAAAAGCGGGATTTTTAATTACGCACTCGACTGATATTACAGAAATTTACATTACCGACTGCTATTATAATGGAAATCTACTTACCCGACTGATTTTGCAGGAATCTGACTTACCGAGCAAATCTGTTTAATGCGCATGCGCTTGTCAATTGAGTTGTCAATTCCACTGCTAGGTCTACGGTTCCATTATTGAAAAAGTGCTGCCAACAGTTCAACGAAAAAGTAACCATGAGCGTTTGGGCTCGCCCATTCGTCCATTTGACGTACAGATAATTTCGGCTATTTTATCTATTAAATTGAATGCGTAACGAGATCCGCTGGGATTATTAGTGCTCCAGTGTTCGTGCCGTATGTGATGACAGTGCGTTAGCGGCGACTCGACGGATCTTCAGTCAAAATGGGTAAGTTAATCCGAGCCGGCTTTTCCTTCCGTCCATGGCACTCTGGATGCCTTTTAATTGCGGTTTTCATCAATCAAAAAGTTCAAATTCCCTAAAATCCCATGCGTTGTCCCATTGCGATCCAATTCAAAAGCAGTTTGGAATTATGGTATATATAATTCCACTCGTTTTCCTTTGACATTTTCTCCTTGTGCGGGTATTTCGCTATGGATTGACATTTAGCTCAACCCTACGCCCAGGCGCAACCCTTTCATTTGTTAAACTCACGGGACTCCATCCACTTTGTTTGCTAACGCTATTTTTGGTCTTTCCTAATTAGATCCTTATGGCACGCCTTACGCGAAAGGTTAATGCAGAAACAATAGATTGATGCACCGTTTATATCGGAATCAATCGATAATTTTGTACTTGGTTCCCAGAAACAACATTCCATTAGCATTTCTCAAAGTTTTATCATTCAACGGACGCTTTTAGATTACCCCTCTGCGATTGTGTGTAAGTTCGTGAAATGTTTGCTCTAATCCGGCCTTGTCTCGGTTCGTGTTTACTTGACCCTTTGGAGTTGCCGAATTGCTCAAAATAAATTAGTCTCGAGAAAGATAAGATCGTTCGTGTCTGTTTACTGTGCGAGCACGAAAAATTATCTTTAGCTTATTTTTTTCGTCATTAGTTATTTACGAATTATTAAGTTGGTAGCAGGTTAACAATGAAATGATGTGACGTCACGATCGTGGGAGGATGACGTAACAACCGTGTGAGGATGACGTAAAGACCGTGTGAGGATGACGCAACGACCGTGTAGGGATGACGCAACGACCGTGTGAGGATGACGTAACGACCGTGTGAGGATGACGTAACGACCGTGTAGGGATGACGTAACTGCCGTGTAAGGATGACGTGACGTAGTGTAAAAACCTGTAAAATAAACATGTAAATCGCCAATACTCGTTTAAAAGTTTTAATTTTCTAATTGCTTTTGGTAATTGTTGTTGATGGACCCCTCTTTGAACTTGCGTCACGCAGCTTCAACTGAAAACCACCGCTAATTGCTATTATGCAAGTGCCACAAACTTATGTGGCAGTCGACCATTAAATAATGGTGTTTATTAGGTCTCGCTGTCTTGGTGCCTTCGTTCCTCCCTTCATTAACCGTAGATTGCGTAAATTAACAGGTTTAAACGAATCTGCGGTTCTAACTTAGACCTGTGTATCGGCATACTTTAGACGACCTTTTTCGCAATGCTCTTTATGAGGTCAAAATAGCAATCATAACTATTCATTTAACGGGGCTGTCTTATGCAGTAATAGCATAGGCAATTCAAGCAAACGGGAAAAATATGCATATTTATTCGCACTGATCCTTAATCTTGAACATAAAAGTGTACTTAACTATAGTTTACAAACTTTTTGAACCCTTTAACTACAGCGCTCATCAAAAAGTCACCGGTACCAATCAATATTAAAATAACAATTCAATCCGGTATAGGTACAAGAATCCCTTTCATCAAAGAAATAAATAAGTATTAAGAATTCGATACGGTATGGGTACGCCAAATTTCCATACTTTTCCTGTTGCTTTTTTGCATTGCCCAATGCTGTACTAACATTCGCCACTCCAAGACAATCCAATTAAGTCATCTGGAATGAATTTCTTCGATGCCATCAAACAAACGGAAGCGAAGAGCTGCCAACCTGTCTCAGCCTATTCAGTTACACAAGCGATGACCGCAGGTTCAGAAAACTAGACGTGTCGCCGGAGGCTGCCCGAAATAGCGCTAATTAAACCGAATTTAGACGGGCATCGCTCTAATTTTACACAGCACCAACATTCCCCGAGTTTCGCGAGAAAAACGCGACGCCTCGGACTCGTATTCATAAAATTCCCGATAACGTCGCGAACAGCAGAGAACGTTTTCGACCTTGGCCACTTTGGCGGGCGACGCGCATTTATTCGGATTCGTTCTATTTTAAAAGGTCATAATGCATTATTTATGCGGAACAATAAAATTTATGGCGCTTAAGGGAAAAATCCGCGCGTCCGTCTCTACGGCGATGAACGCCGATTTGTCCTTTGAGATTAACATTTGTAACGTTCGATGAGATCACTTAGGCTGTAATGTACGCAACAACTAGGTGTTACGGATGTCTCAGTTATCAAATGCCGGTGGGGGTAACTCTGGCGCACACGGAGAAGGCGCAAGCAAATGCAGGCGATTTGCGGCGCAACCGGCATTTGATAAGTTCGCCAGCAGCGGTTGCCACGACTGCCCCCTGATGGGTTCGCACGGAACCCATCGGTGCAGTCTGGCAACCACCTGCGGCGAGCTGTGGAAATTTCCGCAATATCTGTTGTGTATTCATATAAATGTCGTGTTGTACCATGAGAGATGGGGCTTTGACCGGAGGTCGAAAGGGAATGTTTCGAGTCGACTCCGCCGGAAATTGTTCCCTAAGGGTTAAAATGCAAATTGCGCGCAAGCGGATCTTCCAGACACATCAAAGCAATACTTAATCTTACACTGTTTGCGCCTGGAGTCATAAACTTAATACGGACGTGTCCGGAACAGGTGTTTGTGGTTATTTTGTTAGGAGAGTGGCAGTTGATGTTTGAGGTTGGCACTTTGTAGTTTGAGGCCTGCATTTTCACGATTAGGGTTTACACTTCGTCGTTTATGTCGATCCTTTACGTCTCGTAAAGCTGACACCATGTATGGTCTTTTTGTGATTCACGTGCATTTTGATCTTACATCTTCCTTTGTTGATTTGTTACTTGTTACCACATGAGTGCTATATCGGTAATAATACAATAATATAACTGTCAACGATCCCAGCATACTACTATCCTAACTCCATAACAATGGGACATTCAATGGTGATGGTTGAATTTTTGCAATCAAACTGGAAGTAGGCACACCTGACGTCAGCGGTTGCCAAGACTGCCCCTGATGGGCTCGAGCTCGAACACCCACACATTTGTTGTACTCTTCATTTATCTGTAGCGGGCCGAATGCGAATGAAAGGAAGGAAATCGAACGCAACGTCACGCTCCTTCGGTATTTTTACTCGGCCAAACGGAACACCGTCATTAATGCATCCTCTCGTCCAGCCATCAACTCTCCGACGCGAGTGCGATGAGGCAATTTCACTTTCCGTTCTCGTCGGTTACATTGTGAGGATTACTTTCTACCTCTTCGCTCTTGGGTTTCCTGGTTCGAGGACCTTGGCAGGTTCGAAGCTATCATTTATCCACGAAGGACCGGAGTGCTGGTTGCACTTTTCGTACGGGCAATTTAACGGTCCGGCGACTCAGTTCATCGGGGCTGACTCCTCCATTGTGGTGCGGTCAAGGTTGAGGGTTTTCCGTGCTTCTAACTCATTGAGTGTCGTCTTGAATTAACAGTCTGTCAGGCGTCTCGAACGCCTTAGAAATCCAGGCCTCGCGTTTGCCGATCCAATTCAATATTTATCGCTCCGTTCCAATACTAACAGGACTTTCCCTAGTTTTCCCCAGTTTTCATCAAATCTAATATACAGGGTTATTCAGGGGTAGGCACATAATTTTTCAGGGGTGAAAGTTGATGGCCAGATGGGCATAAAATCTGTATACAATTTTTTTCAAAACTTGAGCATAACAGAGAAAAAAATAATAACCAAAATTTGAATCCTCCTTGAGTTTCAAGTTAGTTTTTCATGCAGATCTTAATGAAATCAACCAAGTTTCCATTTGGCAGGACTTAACGTTTTGTCGTGCACTAGCAACCCCTCAATACCCCATTAATACCCCAAACCTTACAACAAAAATAGTATGTACACTCATTAAAGTTCGGACACCTGGTAAACTTGACCAAAACGAGGAATCATAATCTATTTTCCCAAGTTATATCGGTTGTTATAAACATGGAAACTCGGGCCTTCGGCCCTCGTAATCTACTTGGCCAAGTTATATCGGTTGTTTTAAACATGGAAACTTTACGAAGTTATAACGGTTGCTACAATCTTGGAGGCTCGGGCCTTCGGCCCTCATAATGTACTTTTCTAAGTTACAAAAACTTGGTAAAGTAGATTACGAGGGCCGAAGGCCCGAGTTTCCATGTTTATACCAACCGATATGACTTGGTAAAGTAGATTACGAGGGCCGAAGACCCGAGTCTCCATACTTATTACAACTGATATAACTTGGTCAAGTAGCTTACGAGGGCCGAAGGCCCGAGTCTCCACGCTTATTACAACTGATATAACTTGGTCAAGTAGATTACGAGGGCCGAAGGCCCGAGTCTCCAAACTTATCACAACTGATATAACTTGGTCAAGTAGATTATGAGGGCCGAAGGCCCGAGTCTCCAAACTTATTATAATCGATATAACTTGGGAAAGTGGATTACGAGGGCCGAAAAAGGGACACGCCGTCGAGTTCCGATCTGGGAGTGGCCGCCGCTCTCGCTCTAGTTTCCGCACCAGAATCATTGAGTTAGTTATCGAACGTGTGCATAAAGTCTCCGGTCGGAATCATCGGACGAGTTGTCAATCACAAACGTGCAGCCTTGGCTGAAATTCTCGAGCGCATGGAGAGCGGTCTGAATT
>JAUIMY010000130.1:0-66213 GCA_033557855.1 Hydrochus callosus | reverse complement strand
AAACAAATGAGTGTTGCGAAATTATAGGTTACGTAAAAAGTAAATCGACCTGTCCGAGCGTTTTTTTCAGAAATAAACAATTCGGGATATATTCCAGAGAGTCCGGACTTTTTTGACACCCTGTATATCTTGTGAACATTTTGTTTCGCGTCGCTGCCACAACCCCATCTGTGGACATATACACTATAATATTATTTAGTGTATGTTGCCTTAAAAATTGGATAATTGGTGCATAATTTCCACAGGAAAAGTATTTGAGCGCTTTAGTCCAAGCTACACCAATATTTACACTCCGACAAAGCTCAGCTTGGGGCATGTCAGACAGCAGCTTGAGCATCGACTCATTGCTGTTGGCTGCGGAAGATCCGCTTGCCAGTGGAACATTAACACCTGAAGTAGCTCGAAGGTCCAATCCGTTCAATAAAGCTATGGGAACTTTAGGGTGAGAATTCATCAACTTGCTAATCAAATTCTCGCTAAAAGTGGCACTCGGGTATGAATAGAAATTGTATATTTCAATCGGAATTTTTAGCGTCTTTCCGAGATCGAGCGGTGGAAAAGGACCAAAGAACTTCGGGCGTTGGCCGTCGCTGAAGGACAGAAGGCAAAGCTCCCAGGCGTCTTTGAGCAACATGTCTCAGAATAGGGTGAACATTAGGCACTCGACTGAGGCTGATTCTGTGATTGATGGGGTGCACACCTTCCAAAGAGCGGCACTGTATATTTTAGGTACTTACTACAACCGTGTCGTAAAAAAACATCTCAATATGAGAACATGCCCATCTATGTTATGACGCCCACGTAATGTATATTTATTATCACATTTGGGACAATATTGTTCACCAATATTGTTCGACCGTTAATCGTACTTTTACTGTTTTCACTGTTACTTCTCAGGTGAAAAAGCGCAAATGAAGGGAGTGAAGGTAGAGTCAGCTCCGAAGACTGATTTTATACCTGTTGAGTATTACGATGTTAGGCATACAAAAGCTGCGTTTAAAAAATTGATGCGAGCGTGCATTCCTAGTTCACAAACTTTGGAGCCTGAACACAGCTTCCACAAGTATGTTTGATTATTCAATTATAGCTCTGTCTGAAAATAACTGCAGTTTATATACTCTTCAAAACTAAATTTTAAAATAGTATATTTTTATTCTGTAAATAAATGGAAAGAAGTTGTGTTTTCAGAGATCAAAAGGCAATTTTTCTTTTAACATCATGAAGCTATTAAATCCATTTTTGCATATTACTATTATTTTTAAGGAAAAACAACAACTGGTTATTTCCGATTAGAGCAAATGGAGTATGAATTACTAACCTTTCAGTGGTCGAACGTGGACTCTCGCTCCGCAACAAAAGGCCTTACTCCTGAAGCGCGACCACTGGAAGGTTGAATCACAATAAAATGATTGCATATCTCATGAAAACGATTCCAGGCTGATCGAGAATTCAGAATGGCTACAGCAGCTCCAAAATATAATGCAACTTTCCGGAGCTGTAGTGGACCTGTTGGATTTACAAGGTTCCACTGTGGCCATCTGTCTCGAAGATGGGTGGGACATAACGGCTCAAGTCTCTTCGATTGCTCAGTTGTGTCTCGACCCGCATTATAGGACATTGGAGGGCTTTAGGGTGCTTGTGGAGAAGGAATGGATAGGTTTCGGTCATAGGTTCAGTCACAGGAGTAATTTCAATGCCAACTCGCAAGCTAGCGGTTTCGCACCGACATTTTTGCAATTCCTCGATGTTGTTCATCAGGTGAGGTCCCTTCATTCTTAAGCGAATCATTCGTTATCTCCTGGATCATTCGAAAATGTATGAATAATTCAATCATAACTTAAGAAATTTGAACACAGCATTTCTATAATGAATGGAAAAGCTGTGAAAAATTTTCAAATCTTTGATAGAGATACTGATTGAAGCCGTTAATTAGGTGCATCATTTCTAAGGATTCAGTGATTTATTTTTTTAATGATAAATATTGTTTTGTTTAGGGATTCAAATTAATTTAAATGAGGAAAACCCCATTATTCTTTTTTCACAGATCCAAAAACAATTTCCATTAGCTTTTGAGTTCAACGACTACTATTTGCGTTTCCTCGCCTACCATTCGGTTTCTTGTCGGTTCCGCACTTTTCTCTTCGATTGCGAAGTCGAGAGGGTTGAGAGTGGAGTAGCAGCTGTTGAAGATAAAAGAGGTTCCCTGACTTCCCACCACAAAAGTGTGGACACCCTTTCGGACGATGAGGGTGTCTACCCTGGTGGTAGGATGGCAGGCGCCTTTTCCGGTACAAATTTAGGACAGAGTGTGTTCGATTATATCGAGAAACAGCACGCTAGGAATCCCCTTTTCTTCAATTTCATGTACACTCCTGACTTTGAACATCCTGTGAGTATGCCTTCGTTACAAAATTAGTGGTGTGATATAATTTATTAAACCCAATTTTTCCTCCAATGGATTACCGAGACGTAAATTATTGAATTTTTTTTTAATAGGTCTTAAGACCCCAATCTCATTTGCCATGCTTAGAAATATGGCAATACTATTTAGACGAAGAGCTTTCTCACGGACCTAGCTACGATTTGGAAATTATTCAAATGGACTCGCAACAGGAAGAAGAAGCGGAAGCTGCTGATGGCATAGTGAATAAATCGTTGAAGAAAGTCGTAACTTTAGGGTAAGTAGTTTTGAGATTGCCTTAAACATTTTTAATATCAAAACCACTCTTTTAGTGATGACAGTGACTAACTAATATTGTAATGGTTTACAATTATAATATAATTCTAAACCATTTAAATAGTAAATAATTAAGTTCAATTATTTTATAGTTATGATGGCATAAACAAAAACGTGCCTGATGCCTTTAGCCATTTACTGGAGGAAATACACCGATTAGAAGCAGAACTAGGCCATTTACCACAAAAATGGAAGGTTTTGTGGGATAAATTAGAAATACCAACTACCGACTCTCTCACGGTATTAATTTTATTATAGTCGCCTAGACGAAATTTTAATTCTGATCTATCGATCTTTTCAGAGACACGCCTCCTTCAGCACTGCTTTAGTTCGATCCCACGGCAGACTAGTACACAAAAGGTCTACATTAGAAATTTTAATGAGAGGGAAAATGGTTGGAGCCGCTGAAGCGGCTCTAGTCTATTCCCATCCGCATCGATTCGACAGATACAATTATACAACTCCAACTTACTGTGATTTGTGTGCAAACGTTCTATGGGGGCCAGTTAAGGTTTGTTAGGGGAAAATTCAAAAACAGATGCGATTACCAATTTTTTTACGTTTACAGACTGGAATGAGATGTATGGATTGTGGCTATAGCTGCCATGAGAAGTGTATCGAAGGTGTTCCGAAAAATTGTACGAAATACAAAGCCGTCGCTGATAATACGGTCACTCAAACAACTGGAACAGGTGGCGATAATGGTTCTGTTAGTTCTGGTAAGTTCAATTAGACTCAAAAAATGTTTTCTCTAGTAACACTTTTCAAATCAAACTTTTATTAGTGCTGCCCTAAAATATAAAACCTAATCATAGCAACGGTATTTATACCTATACTCTTCAATAGGAATTTTCAAAAAAGTATATTGTTTATTTATTACTTTATTTAAATGTATTTCATCATACAGGAAGCGCAAGACAAACTTCCAGTCAGCAATATTACGATCAATTCTCGTCGAATGTCGCTGAAAATCGTACGCACGAAGGTTACTTGTACAAGAGAGGTGCTCTTCTGAAAGGTTGGAAGCAGAGATGGTTCGTACTAGATTCCATAAAACATCAACTGCGGTATTATGATGCCATGGAGGATTCACATTGTAAAGGATATATAGGTATGAATTAGTTGAAGAGTAATTACGTAAATATCCTAACGGAAATATTTTTTTCTCATTACAGATCTTGCCGAAGTAATGTCTGTGACACCAGCTATCCCAGCACCTGGGCCTCCAAAGAAAACTGATGACAAGTCGTTTTTCGATGTAAGTTAATTTTTTATTATAAAAAGCATTGCATATTTTTTTAAGTATGATCTTACTGACATTTAGAATTATATGGTCTACCTTCACCTGTCAGACGATTTTCGATCTTATTCATTCTGAAAGCCAACTAGCACAGGCAGTTAGCTCTTCATTTAACATAGCTCCATGGTTTATGTGCCAATAATTTCATACCGCAGTAAGCATAAAATGCACTGCCTTTCAAATTAAGACAACTATATTGTACGGTATGCAGTAGGAAGAAATACATTAATTACAGCTTCGCACAAGTCGTCGGACGTACAACTTCTGCGCAGGCGACGCATCTTCAGCGCAGGAATGGATAGAAAAACTTCAAGCTTGCTTACAATAATTCTCACTCATCCAAAGTTTTATAATAGTCATTATTTTTTTTACGTTACTAAGTAAGTTGACAATAAAAGCGATTTATTTAAGCGGAAAAAGGAGGAGGTCCCAGTCAGAAAAAAAGGATTTATTTTTGAGTTTTTCCCAACTACACGATCTGATTACCGATTGAATTCCGAACCGTACTACGTCATATTCATTCGATTATAACGATACACCTGGAATAGTACATTAACGCTATGGGGGTGACACCTGCTCAAGTTAGGTAAAAAATATTTGTTATTATTATTAGATTAATCTATCGTAACGGAAGAAGCGTAGCCCACGATTTATTGCCCGTTTGTTACTACAGTCGTGTTATATTATTGTATGTGATTCTATTTCGATGTTTTACATTTTATGTTTAGCAATAATTTCCATGTTAATCCTGTACCTTACTCAAATATAACTCTTGCGCTCTCTAATGGCGGTGTGAGAAGGTCTTGCATATCAAGATTTGCAGAATCCGATTATTTTTGTATTTGCGGGGGAAATTTAATGAGCGGCAGTTTTCTCTTCACTTCTGAAACCCGAATTGGTCTGTTGAGTACAAATTTCCAGTCGAAAATTTCTAGTTTAACATTCCCTGGGCGAACTAGAGTGCTTGGTAACAGTAATTGCTAATTGCATCTAGATTACTCATCTGAGACGTCTGGAATTGCTAATCTCAAACATCTAGAATTGTTAATCTAGGACGTCTAGAATTGCTAATCTAAAATATCTAGTATTACTGTCCCGGGCTATTCTAGTTCCGGTCGCTTTCGATGGTGTCAACATTTGTGATATATCCAATGTCATATAGGTTCCTTGATCGATATTACTCCACTAACTTTCGCTATTCTGTGGGATAACTGCCAAAGCTACTAACAATAAATTCATTCAAATCGACTTGTCTTATTTCATTCGTATTTATACGTTTCGATCGAGATTTTTGTACCTTTGTGTTTGCAATATAAAAAAATCAAATTCGATTGTGGTTTGATTCCATTACAAATATCGGGAAGGGTGATGAATTGAAAACGCCCTTTCGTATCAATTCCACTTTAATGTCTTTGGCGAGATTTGTAAATCTACATAAAATTTTCATACGTATGAGATTTTATGATTATAACAATAGTTCGTTTTTTGTGCGTATAATAATGGGTTTATTCTATTGTGTTTGCACCATAACAGTATGGTTGTGCAAATATGTATAACAATACAATTAAATTGTGTAGGTATAACAATACTATAAGGTTATCTAAATATAACGATCTTACAAGATTCGAGGAAAATGTGGAAGTAGATTCGATTGAGCATTCTGGAATTTCTGGCACCAATGTTTGCATGAATTCAATTAAACTGGATTACTGCAAATAGCCTTAAAACAGTTTAACCCTTTAACTACTGGGAAAAATGTAACGTTATGGATCCCGGTCGCTTATTGACGACTGCCGTAGTTAAAAGGTTAAATGCAGATTTAAACAGTCTGTATGAGAACTTTGATGATTAGTTGATTGGTGTCGATGAAACCGTGTGCGAAAAGATCTTCAAGTAAGGCAAACTCAGTGTATCCGAAACCCTTAGGATTCATATCTAGTGCGGGTTGTTTGAAGGCTTCCAATTCAGGACGAGTCATCATAGTCTCTTTAATCGTGCGGAATGATTGTCTGCGGTAAAATTGAGTCAATTTTTATTATTACTATTTTTATTTATTATTTAGGTAAATTATTGTTTAACTCACATTGGATGTACTATCGATACGGAGATGCGACCACTGAACGGCCAGTCCAATGTATTGTCGTGTTCTGTTTTCATCATGTGGACTAGTATTGCTACGTAGTTGGGATCTTTTGGAGATAAGTTGAATCTGATGCAGAATCTGTGAAACAGTGAGTTCACTAAATAATCGTAAATATTCTACTGTTAATAGAACTTACTTGTACCCATTAGGAGAGGTGAAAAATCCAGGGCTGTAGTGCATGACATTGTGATTATTTTTCATAGTGTTGATTTTATTTTTGAAATCCGGTATGTACCAGACGTAGCAACCGTTGCAATACCTGACGCCTATTTTCGACATTGCCAGATTGCTGGAGTTTATTTGCTCGGACATATTCGATATGATGATGTCCTGCTCTCTGCTCTTTTGCTCTAATATTACTATTCTTTCGTATAAGGCCCTATAAAATACGCATTAGCACATTTTAGTCTGTGAATTTATTTGAGCCATACTTCAACAAGTTTTGTATTGAGTCATTTTGGGAGTTATTCGAGTTGTTTTGGTCGCTTTTTGAAGGCGGATCCCAAAAGTTCGCTTGTTGAGCTATCGCAGCTGTGCTGCTGGACGCTTGGCTGTTGATGGAAACTTTTGAGTATGCTTGTGATAACAACTGGAACAATTATTTGTACTTGAGTACGCATATTACACATCAATTTCATTAGGTACGGTACATAAAATATTTGATGGTATATAAATACACAATGTCATTATAAGGAGCATGCTGGACAGGTAAGAAGACACTATATGGAAGGTGACACCAAAAGGGATTTATGGTACTCTTCTAATTTCAATATCAAAATAAAACTCAATGATAAATACCGACCATCAAATGATTTTGTATGTCTTGTTCAATGTGCCGTTGCAACTCCGGCTCATCCTCAAACTTCTTATCACAGCCAACATTAACAAACGAACACCTCAACTTCTCGTTATCAGGCAACTCTGGAGGGCGAAATTTGCATGTGAGAATGTGCGTTTCAACGTCTAGAGGAGACAGCTCTTCGAAGCAGCCTCGCGGTAAATTGGGGCATCTCATCCTTTGCTGCGATATTTCTCTCCTGGTGAAGTTGTCAGGGAATATGTCGCTGTCCTTTTGCAGTTTCATGTTATCAACAGGACAGCAAGAGTTTTGCCTAAGAGAAAATATTCCAGCTGGTAATTAAACAATTTTGACCATCCACTAAAACTGATGGTCAACAGAATTTTGTTTAATAGTTGTATTCTCTCTAATACCCTATGGTAGAATTTTCAATTTCTGGTTTAATAATACATTGTTTGGCAAGTAAAGAAAAGTGATAGGTTTTGTAGCGAGGTGAAAATCAAATCAAATTTTCACGAGCTAGAAAATCACTTTTCTTACGAGTTGAACCTGTTCTTTTTTTGTGTTCTCAATTTTAACGATTAAAATGACTGTTTCCTTTGAGAAAACAAAATATAAATTTATTCACACATTATATTGGATTAAAGGAAAACATTTTGAATAAAATAAAGATGATAGGCCAGAATCATTGAGTTAGTTATCGAATACAAACAAACTTTGAGATCCATCCACAATGTGCACCAACAATTTCCATCCTCATTAACAAAAAATTTGAATAATCTCATGCTTGTCATTTTTGGTATCTGGACTATTGGTTAGGCATGGTGAAAGAATTTTGCCCGAAAACCTTTCAGGAAGAATGTTAGAAAAATTCAACAACAGATAAGGTAATTTTTATTTCTATTCCATAAGCTACGAATCAATCAACTATGAATAATTCCATTCTTAATAAATGACAATGAGTGATCATGAAACAAGTTTTCCAAAAATGTATTATCACACATGACCAGGAAAGAAAAATCAAATTATGAAATGTACTCAATATTAGGTATTTTATAAAAATTCAGCGAAAAGATTTGGATTTGGACTAATAACATATTAGCCTGTGCTCTTAAATGAGGAAAGGTGATCAAATTGATTGTTATTATGGGTGTTCATATTTTTTTACATAGGGCATCTAAGAAGAATTATTACGAAAAAAGTAAACTTGTGTTTATAACGAATTATGCAAAAGCGAAGACCCACTAGGTATTCCTATAATTTGTCGAATGTGATCATGATAGCATGGTTGAATGTACAAAATTACATACTCAAGCCAGGATTGGATGCAGGTCCTGCAGAACCTATGGCCACATGACGTTAACACTGGGTCCCTGAGCCAGGCTAAACAAATCGGACACTCAAACCTGGCCTCAGGTGCGTTAATTGGGTCTGAAATGGAGCTCTCTTGGGCGAATGATGAGTCACTCTTGCCGGTATTCATTACAGCATCCATCGTTAAATGATGAGAATAGGCAATCGTCAAATAATTGGAATAGGCAAATGAGCATTACTGGAAAACAAGGAACACCTCACAATTCGAGCAAAATGCGAAACAGGTGTTCGTATGTGCATATAGCCACGCCCACAATTCACCTTCTCTCTTCCACATTTGCCTTGCTCACCTGTTGACGTCATTTAGCTCGTGTACAGGGTGATCCTTTACCATGAATACTTTTAAGCATACATGAATGCAGCTCGTTAGTGATATAATCGTTGTGTAAAATACATTTACCTGTTTGAATATAAAATTTATTTAAGTGGAAATGTATATAGGTGATTCTCACCTTTATTAAATACTCTTCAAAACAGGTAAATGAAGTCTGTTACCATACTCAAATATTACAGAGGTGCAACGTTGAACATCTGGATGGGGTCGCAATGTCAGCCTTAGGACGCAACTCGGATGTGGGGATTTTTTGTCCATTTTCTCCGTTATTTACAATTTTACATCAAAATATTTAATACAAAAAATGATCAGTATAATATTTGACACATTTTATCTAAATATAATTTTTCAAAATTTTCAAAAATAGAGACATGTCAATTTGAGATGTCACTTTCCCTTTTTTCAAAATACACCAAAAACTATAGGCCGATGTAATTATGAAAGTTGTAAAAGTAAAAAAAAATCAATCCAATATCTCAATAAATGCGCCCTCTATCGGAAAAAAAAATCTGGGACGGACGGACGGACAGACGTGTACTTTTGGAATCAGGTGACCATCGTATTTACGAATATGCTAAGATTTTTGATGCACAATGGTTATTAAGGTTTCTGCCTGGAAATACTGTTGGATATTTCATATTGACATATCTCAGTAAGTTTCCAAGTTTATAGGAAATCAAGAAGAGTTCAAAAGTGCAAATCAAATTTATTCATTATCAAAATGAGCTTTTAGCTAATAGAATGAGATAACAATAGAATACTATGTATTGAAAATTGCAGCAATATTGATTCTATGGAAAAAATATTCGAAAAAAATTACTTCACTTTCCTCCTTTTTTCACTGCCTTCGCAGGCTCTCCAGTATGAGTGATGGGGATCTCCTTATGCTCCACTTGACCACTCTGACGAGGTGCTGTAACAGTCAGCATCCCATCCGTTGATAAATGCGAAGCAATCTTCTCCATGTGAACGTCTTTAGGCAGAATGTATCTCCTGACGAAGTGCCTAGAGATGTAGCCATGCTCGTCCTGCTTCTCCTCATGCTTCCCTTCAATTGTGATGATGTTATCGCCAGTCAATTTAACACTTATTTCGTTGGGTGCAAAT
This sequence comes from Hydrochus callosus, assembly GCA_033557855.1. NCBI lineage: Eukaryota > Metazoa > Arthropoda > Insecta > Coleoptera > Hydrochidae > Hydrochus > Hydrochus callosus. The sequence continues at coordinate 56,419 of JAUIMY010000130.1, read as the reverse complement.
TGCTGGACATCCAGGCTCACTTGGAACTTATCCTTATCGAAGGTGACTGTAGAACCAGAATCGTGATTGGCAGCTGAGGACCTCCATGGTCGATAGTAACTTGGAGCTAGGGCCCCAGAAAATGGGGAAACAGCCATGTGGGCGAAGAAATCCTCAGGAGTAAATCCCATGTGGCGGTTCATCCTGGATGGTCCCAAGCCCATCTCGTTGAACAAGTATGGAAGCATGGCCATTCTGGTTCAATTGCAGAATTGCTTTTGCTGGATTTAAAAAAAATGGATAAGTATCAATAATCACCAACCATCAAATCATTAATAATAAAATAACGACGAGTTGATAACAGATTTCGTGTTACTGAATGCTCTAGTAAAATGTGCTTCGTGAATCGCTTGCTATCACGAATATAGGTTTTTCTGTACTCACGTGTTGAAGCTGGGAGTTTTTCGAAGGAAGTGGGCCCAAGCCATGTTAGCAATACCTTATATACTCTTTGAGTGGGGAGAGAAATTTCCGAAATCCTCCCCACTTATTTTCTGGCTTGAAATCAACCCAATGAGAATTCGTAAAAATATCTAATTGTATTTCTAATTTTAATAACATTATGCTTTTGAATGGTACATTAGAAATGTGTTGATGCATAACTTGAATAAGGGATAACAGCCTTTAAAATAATGACCTGAAATGTCCCTAAAGATAATTTCTAGATAAGGATTACTTGGAATTGGTAGAGTTCTGAGAATAATTGCGAGGTAATTTATACTATGAATTTTATTACTGTTACCACGGTTGTATAAAACATCCTACAATAGTATGAAAAACACAGCGATAGAAAATAATCTCTATGCTCCGTATAAAAAATAGCAAGGAAAACCATTGTGTATCCCTCACATTACCCACTTTCAGCATACGTTTCCCACTCAAACAAAATTCGCCTATTGATAAAGTGTTCGGGTCATCCGAACTCACCTCCAGAGTGACAGAATAAAGCAAACCTTGAAAATCAGGCAAACTTAAACTAGAATTGGAAGAATCACGAAAGTACAATCCTAAAAAACGACTAATCATATACACACTCATCTACGAATATACGATACATTTTTCGATTAGTGTAGAGTAAGTTATCACATACTAAGAAAATGCAACAGGAGAGCAAAATTCGGCTGCTGAAAAAGCAAAAACTTCAATGCAATTAATATTAAAGGCACTAGTATTCAGAATCACTTCATTAGATATTGTGTTTTGGGCAACCAACAGTCTTTGCACTAGTTTTATGCTCTAGCACTATTATTTATCCCGTATTAGCACAGACAATGTGAAATCAAGTATTTGGTCTGCATATTAGTCTGTACTTTGTTCGGAAAATGTTTCATTAAAATTCAATTATTGCTCCCTTGTTGATTTTTTCGCCCTAAAAATTTTCCCTCGAATTGCACAACTCATTTTTTAAAACAAACCTGTAATCAAGCACCTTTCGAACGGACCAACCTCACCACACACTAAATCGTACAATGAGTTTAGGATTTACGCACTCATTCGACGATACCGCAGATGTGTGCGGTTATACCTTAGTAAAATGTTACTATACCACATTTATTCCTCATTTATATGTGAGGTACTAATATGTTGATTTAGGTCGTTCGAACCCCTCGAACGATCGGGTAAATAAAAATTCAACTGAACCGGAACTTTGGAAACGGAACATATCACAATGCAGTTGAGACCGTACGAAATTTCGCAAATCAAGTTTCTCCCAATTTTTGGAGCATTCGTAATACCTTATGGTCGGTTAAAGTAATCCTAATGCTTTTCTCGGCTGTAGAGGGCCACAGTCCGTGACCGTGGTAGAATGCGACTAACCCGTCAACGGGCGAGAATAAAATTATCTACGGAAAATTAAAAGTGTACAAGTAATATTTTAACTAAAAACGTGCGGATTTCCGGCGGATCGGATTACAAAGAGCTACTGGAATCCCCTGGAAAATGGAGCAGATTGTCCCCGCTATAAGAAGGAGTGGGGGATGCTCGACTAGCGGAACTGAAGCTACTGGCCGAACTAAAATCTTCGGTGTCTCGGTATGTGCATTCTGTTGTGGCGTCTCCTCCTGCAACTGATTTGAACATGAATGTCTCTTAAATGGTGGAAACAAAATTCGATGTACAAACAGATCGAAACTTGGCGGGAGAAATGAAACTAAGGAGTCCAGTGAACTTTTTTATTTTTTTTTCTTCTAATTTTCATTCACAAGATTGCTATAATAAATAGTTTTTTTTCTGCTATGAGTGTTGGGTTATTTAAAAAGTCCACGTCCTACAATTAGTAAGAATCATCAACCTTAGCCATTTAATCGTATCGAATCAAATCTTATTGCATCTAAAAATTATGTAATTCAAAGGAGTTTTGCTAAAAATGTTAGTAATTCCGTGCTTTTGGCGACTTTAAAAATAACATTTACAATCCTTAAATAACAAGACGAACCTTTTTACACGCCACTGCGCAAATAATGTATAAAATGTTTTTGAAAGAATTAGTCCCTGTCAAATTGAGGTTTTCGAAAAACTTATACCATAATTTGGGACTCGGATTGAAAGTTTTCTCATCACCTAAAATAACAAACCGATTGCAATTATTGCGTGTTGAGAGAGCAAATCGTTAAAAACACGCAAGAAAAAACCCAACACTGTCTAGAATAGATATGCTTCAACATTGTTGTGTACCGTACATTTTACAATACTTCGAAAGAATCACAAAACATTTTGATTTTTAAGTCCGTCTGCAATTAAAATTATTCACCGCACCCTATTGGCTCCTTGAAACGGTAATCGCTCACGCGTAATTGTCGGGTTATGTGTAATTGTAATCACCTATACATAGTTTTCGAATCAAGTATAACGGTGAAATTATAAATATCTACAAGCTAACAAAGTACGTTTATTTTACGGTTTATCTCTTTTTCTTCTTCGACTTCTTCTTGGTCACTTTACTGGTCGCGCTACTCGTCTTTATGATCTCCGGTTGGCCAGAATCTTCTCCGGTATCCATAGCAACCGGGTCAACAGTTATCTTGCTGGAGTCATCGCTCTCGGTCGTTTCCGTTTGAGAACTGGTGTTCTCCTGTTTCTCGTCGTCCGACTTATCGATTTTCAACTCTTTAGCAAAGAATTCCGACCATGAATTATCTTTGTTCTTTACTCCGTCATCCACAGCGAAAAATTCGTTCAAGCTCGTTTCGTGCTCCTTTTTAGCAGAGTCCACAGGTTTTGCGTTGCCCTTACCCAATTCAGGAAAATCGATTATGCTGACGACATGAACGTCACTAATGGCTTCCGATTTCTGAGCCGCCACACTACCCCAACATCTCTTCGGCGCAGGAAGAGTAAACTCAACACAAGGTTCGTCCTCCTTCTTGTCCGAGTTGTCCGAACTGTCTTTCTTCTCAGAGGTGTCGGAGCTTTCCCTAGTTGATCCGATCCGCACGCCCAATTTCGCCTTGGGCTTCCTGGGCTTCTTGGGCAACTGCTTCTCCCTTTCGTCACCGGTTTTCTCCTCAGAAGACGAAGAAATTCCTTCGTTCTGTTCCAAACTCTGGAACCTGTCCGTTTTGGCGGTTCTCGATTTCTTCTTAACGTCCTCAGACACTTTAGATGAGGTGACGGTCACCTCTTCGTTGAAATTCGACAACAAATCCGACCTGCAGATTTTAGGTTCGCTCAATTTCATCTCTGGCAGTTTAGGGAGCGCGTCTATGACGTTGTCGAAGACCAAGCATTTCTCGAAGCACCTGTCGCGAACCATCGATAGGATCTCATTGACTTGTGGGATTTTCTCGAAACTCTTGATTTTCTCTGCGCCTTTAGTTTTCTCGTCACATTTAATTTTCTCTTCGCATTTGATTTTCTCTTCTTGTTTGATTTTCTCTCCTTGTTTGATTTTTTCGCCTTGTTTGTTTTTTTCGTCTTGTTTGATTTTTTCGTCTTGTTTGATTTTTTGTTCTTTTTTGAATTTTTCTTCTTGTTTTATTTTCTCCTCTTGTTTGATTTTCTCTTCTTGTTTGATTATCTCCTCCCATTTGTTTTTCTCTTCTCGTTTGATTTTTTCTTCACATTTGTTTTTCTCATCAAATTTCGTTTTCTCCTCCCATTTGATTTTCTCTTCACTCTCAATTTTCTCATCGCCTTTCATTCCTCCCTTCCACGTCATTTTATATTCACATTTTATTTTCTCCCCACTTTTAATTTTCTCATCGCCTTTCGTTTTCTCCTCCCGCCCCATTTTCTCTTCACTTTTACTTGTCTCTTCGAATTTGATTTTCCCTCCGAATTTAATTGTGTCTTCGAATTTTATTCTCTCTTCAAATCTAATTTTCTCCTCCCTGTTCGTCTTGTCAGAACTCAATTCATCTTCACTTCCAATTTTGTCTCGGCTCTTCGTTTTCTCTCTAGTCTCGAATTTTTCAAACTCGCATTTCACGTCACTCGCCATTTTTCTTCCAGGCTCAAATTTCACCTCACTGATTCGCTCCTCACCATCAAATTTCATTACACGCCCAAGAGATCCCGAGTCGCTCTTCTCGAATGCTAATATTCCACGAGACTCCTCTTTACCCTCCATTCTCGCCTTAGTCTGCTTCACTTTACCATCGCATTTGTCCACTGTATCGATTCTTTCTCCACTCTCAACCGTAAACGCGCTCTGCACCATTTTCTTCTCATTTTGGCTTTTTTCCTGCTTTCGCCATGATTCCTCCTCGTTTGCAGTTTCGCCCTTGCAAGAACCACTCTCAACATAATCCCTTTTCTTTGCAATTCCCACTGAGTATTCGTCGCGATCTTGATCTATCTTTACCAGTTCCGAATCCAACGGAGGAAGCACCGCCATTTGGAAAGCTCTATTGCACAATTCCGAATCAAACACAGCATATTCCTTACTCGCACTCGCATCTGAAACATTTTTGTTCAATTTATATTCCATTTCACTAGAACGTGAAGATCTCTCGGACCAATTCTCTCCCTCACACTTCCATTCCCTACTTTGTCTAATCTCTGTTAATTTCTCGCATTTCTTGCTCAAACTCTTGCGCTTCGCCGCCTTCGGAGAAGCCTTAGTCTCATTCGTGGCGCCTTCTGTACGAGCCTTGTCACTCGAAATCCCTTTATCAAGTTCAACCAGAGGCTTATACTTCCTCGCTTCAGTTTCCTCTTTCTTTGCACTTTCAACACTAATGGCTTTTTCTTTTTTAACAATAGACACTGAAGACGTAGTGTATACTGTTGGGTTTTCAGATTTGCTGAAAGACCCCAAATTCCCAGTAGAAACCAACACATTGTTAATACTGTTGCCAGAACACGAAGTGCTGCCAGTAACCTTGCTAATACATGTGTTACCACCAATATTATCAGTACTCGCTGGAGTACAACCGATGTATGTTGAAGTACGGTCACACACTATAGAGTTACCCGCATACACTGAAATATTACTAGTACAAACTGAAGCGTCTGCAGCGGAGCTGCCAGTACACACTTGGGGGCGATCGGCCGCCACCACAGGGGCCGCTACCACCTTCTTAGATTCTAAAATGGTCGTGCGGTGTGCGGGCAAAGCGTTAGTTTTGATCTTAGGATCGGCGATAATGACCGCTTTAGAGGCGACGACCGGCCGAAAGAGGGCCTCATCGCAGTTCTCGTGTATGACGGCGTCCTCAAACACCTCGCCGTCGTTATCGTCGTCAGAGTGGACCGTGAGGACGGTGCCCAACGGATTCACGACCTTAGCAATGCCGGACGAGTGCTGTTTCATCGTAACAATCACACAACGACCACCTGAACAGAAAAAGCCAATGGCAGGTATTACTGATTGTCATTGTTACAATCACAGAGATGTAAAACATGCATGCTGATGTGCGAACTCAACGAAAACAGGGACTGCTCTCACGGCATTAGGCAATTTGTGTGTGAGTCGATTGGTTTCATTGCAGATATAACGATTAATTCAGTTGTAAACAGCAAATCCTCAATTCAAATTAATTTCAAATTAGTTCAATCGTAGACAAAACTCCATTAGTTGAATAAATACAGAAATTTAGTTGAACAAAATACAAAAAAAAGAAAAATTCAAGTAAACTGCACATTTGTAATTTAAAAGTAAGTTTTAAAGTTGAATTTTTGATTGATTTCGTAAATAAATCAGATTATAAAATTTATTATCAATCATAAAATTGTTACTCCTGCTAAATTTTTAATTAAATCGATATAAGCAGAAATAATTTTGCTAATAGTCGCTCATTTTTGTACATTGGCTGAATTGTTTTCAAGATAATATTTAATTGGCTTTCAGAGTATAATTTTCACATTGTAGAAAAAATCACCGTCACCAAACCGAATTAAAATTAATATTAAAATCAATGTCAAAATTTTGGAATCACTGCAGAAAAAGTATGTATCACGAATAAATTGCATACGGTGTCAAAATGTATTCATTTGCAATAAATCGCTAGATAAGTAGAGTTGAAGTGCGCCCACACACACACATCCATTCAATTGGAGTAAGTTAAGTCAGTTTTGCCTGCCTTTGGCTAGTTCTGAAACCAAAGCTTACACAGCTCTACCAACAAACCAACCGAAAAGTGCGATAAGCATACACCAAATAATAGTACACTGCTGTTGGACAGATGAACGAAAAAAAAAAGGAGAAACAAATTAATACCTAACGCCCAGTTTTTCCATTTTCTCCAAGTTAACTCGTGGTTAAAAATTCAATTCCCCTAGAACACAGTAAAACCACGAGTTAATCCGTATAACCACAATCCGTTAACTCGAAACGTGAATAAATTGTTTCACGAGAAAAAAAAATTAACAATTCGAATCCGTAGGAAAAACCAGGTGTAGAAAAAACAAATGTTAGATAATTAATATGCAGTAGGAAAAGAATGCAAAGCAAGCAATCCAAAACCAGAAACTAAACTTGTAAGAAAAATGATTCCTGTCAAATCCAATGTGAAAAATTCGCTTCAATTATATTCTATTTTTAGTTCATTTTGCGCAGTCCCTTAAATTAAATATTAACCGTATAAATTGTTTTACACTTCAACGCTCCAAATAAAATTATTATTGATCTATTACTTTTCCGGAATACATAGAATAAAATGTGTGTAATTAAAAATTCACTGGCCCAAAACAGGTTAAATCAGTGGGGAAGGAAAAACAAAACATTTTACGAATTCTAAATATAATAGTGGATTGTTCGGTACCAGAACGTTCAATGGAAAATTCCTCGAGAAATCTATGGAAATTCTATGGGAAATACTTCAAAAATACATTGAAAACTCGACGAACGCAACAAACTTTTCACTAAATATACCTGGAAACCGCCTATCAATTCCCACGTAAAATCCATGTGAAAAATTAATTTTCAAATTACTTCTCGAATCGCGCACGATATTCTTCCGGAAAATCCACGAAACGTTCCGTCTTACGCACAACTTACCAGCTTCTCTAACTCCTGGGGACTCCAACATCGCTTCGGCCAGATCTTCCTTCAGCTGGAGTTCCCCTGCACCACCGGTGTCATCAAAATGACGGTGATGAGTGTCCAAGAGCTTCGGAGAAGGTTCGCAGCTGCTGACCGATCCACACTCAATTAGCACTGGGTATGCGCTACTCAAGGGCATATTTACTGGCTTAGAGCGACCTATGTCGATCGCTTGAGATTCCATTATGTTCAGTGGTGTCCTGGAATTGGAATATTCGAATTGTTTTAGCCCTTAACCCTATCAGCTAAAGCTAGAAGTACTATTTATGGAAACATTAAATTTTGTATCTCTTTTAACATACATCTCAATTCATTTTCTATGAAAAATTTCAACATTTTTAAATTTAGGAAAACAGGGGCACTTTCTTTAGAATACCTTGAAGAAGTGGCAAACACCCTGTATCTGAGTTCCACCGAATAAATTTAACCGCATACAGAATTAGTCAAAACCAGCATTTTTTATATGTTCCAGTGACACTGTGACAATGAAACAAACCAAAAACAAAACTTACCCAGTTGCACTGGTATACGTTTTGAACGTAAACTGAGGCCCCATCCACAATCGTCTGTGAGGTCCTGCATGTGTGACTATTTCCACTTGCGATAACCACCGGTCATCTGAATCCGGCTGCTTCTTCTTGAACATGGGCACCTCTTGGTAGATTAGTTTGAGGATTTCCGAAGAAATGGGCATCTGAATGTCGCCAGCGTTTGGTTGACGTTGCAGCACCCACTGCGCTTTGGCAGTAACAGTCAGTTCAATGGGCGTATCATCACATATCTTCTCTTTGGGAACGGCAGGCGAATGGTGCGGATCGAGATCATACTGCAACAAACTTCCGTGACACGAAACGATGAACAACGACTCCACGGGTTTGACTTGTTGCTTGGCATGGGTCGCGTCTCTCGTTTGACCGGGACTGTCGATCCAAGCTCTCGGTGGAGCGAAGCAAGTGCTCACTCGGAGAGCTAACTGATTCTCTTCCAGCGAAGAGCTTAACCTTGTTTTCGCTGCAAAAAAAACGCCCTGTCTATTGACTTACTAACCATGCATCCCCAGAATGGGAAAAGGTTAACGCGATCACTACTTACTGGTAGTTTGTCGCGTGTTTGTGTTACTCTGTATGTAGAGTGGCTGTCGAATTTGCGCTAGTGCGTGCACTATAGTCGGATGGGGGAACGGAGGTAGCCTGGGGTTGTGATATGGCAAATTTGAATTTACAGGTGTCTCGAAGAGTGACACGGGACTGTTGGACCGGCCCTCTGCCGTCAAACCGGCCGATCGGTGGAACCTGGACATCCTGTTGACAACGTGAGGCGTTGCGTGCGTCCTGATACCAACATTGCCGCCATACGGAGTCACCGGAAAAACGTGCGTTGTACCGCGAAGGGTGGAAACGGCCACCCAACGGGAGTCGGGCGAGAAGCAAATGTCCTGCACTCTGGCTGTCGTATCGCCCCTGTGCAAGATGTACAGATGATGCACAGAGGCGAGAGATGGACAAGCGGGATGCGGGTGTACTTTGAACAAATGGAAGTCATGCCCTCTCTTGTCGGTCGTGAGGAGCAGGAGACCTGACGGATCGAACAATAAGTGTACTATTGCTTCGTTGTGAGCGATGAAATGAGCGATGACGGCTCCCGCTTGGAACGTCTTCTCCGTTGTGTCAATATTGGGACTCTGAGAAATCAATAAGTTGGATAAAACGCAATTTATTTAGATTTCGCAGCATTTTGATTCTTCCTTCCCCAAATAAATTTCAGCTATAATTGAATTACAGTAGACTCTCGTTAATCTGATCGTGCGATGATTCGTCACATTATCCAATATGTATTGTGCTCAGGTTCGCGGTTGCGTTACTGTTTTACATGTGCAGGATTAGCGAGACTGTGTTGTAATTCGCGTAAGAACGCGTTAAATTACACCATGCCAACTATTTACCTCGACATCCAAAATAGTGACGATCCCTTTTTGTGGCAAATCACTTTGTCCAGCGCATTGAGGAGCAGTCGATGAAAGATTAGCCGGTTTATAAGGAGAATTGCCTGTAAGGCTACTAGCTACAGTTTCCCCTAATTCACGCAAGCCCCTTCCAAGTGATTTAGCAGCATGGATTACCGTGGCAGTATAGCTCTATAAATTAAAATATAGTCGTAAAAATTGGAGCTTTTCATTCTATAATAAGGGAATTCCATGCTCTAGCTGTCCTTGTCTTTTTGGGCGACGTAAGCTGATTGTAAGAGAAGTGCCCTGGGTATAGCTATCTTTCTGTTACAATCTGCTGATGTTGGCCAATAAGATAAGAGCATGGAAGTCCCATATAGACAATTGAATTTACCTGAACGCCTTCTCCTTCATTCCCTCCACCGCTCTTCCTCGATGGGAGGAGCTTATTTTCTGCATAAGCTAACCACCTGGTCCCCAGCGCAACCGGATTGGCATTTATTCCGGGACTGATGTAACAAGTGGTTACAGTGAGCCGATCCTCTAAAGTGAACGCATCGAAAACTGCAATTTTCTCACTGAATGTGACGACTACGGATCGGCGATTTGCGAGAACGTCGATAACCGGTCTTTTGAATTTGATCAGTTTCACCTGTGTTGAATTATTTTCAATCAAATTAATTAATCAATTTTATCATCAATTAAATATTGAATCATAAAAAAATATAACGAGGAAACAATATTATAGAAGGCAGGCTATTTTTTGGCAACCTTGCATGATATTCTCACATTAAAGAAATCATTTGACACTAACTTGTTCACCAGTTTTGAGCGAGATAAAACTCAGAGCGCAAAACTGAGGTCCCGGTGTTGCACTATCACACAGTGCAATCAATGGCCGTTTAGTGGCAAAGAGGTCCAGTGCTGGCCTCAGTCCGTCTCTGAATGGAGCAGGGAGAAATTTTAAAACCCTAACGATGCCATGGCGCCAGGATAACACTTCCACTGCTTCACCATTAGCAGGGATCGCCCAGACCTAATTGATTAAGATGATGAAGATAATTTCTTCATGGGATATGTGAAGTTCGTTAATAAAATTCCCTTATCATGAACAGTGAGAATAAGTTGAAATCAGACCTTTATGGAATTTTCAACATTATATTTGATCATTTTTCAGGGCAGCTTCAATACCAATAATGTTTAATTCATTTATCATTTAGAACATTAATCAATCAGATTTTTTTTTTAATTTAATAATTTAACACTTGAATAGTTCAATAATTTATAGAAACATGTTCAAATCACTACATCTGCAGCTATTGAGGATTGATTGTAACTGTGACGAATAATAATAACAAAAGTTAATTAATCTGATATGCATGTCTAGTGTTTCCCACAAGTTATATTTTGGTTCTATCTTATAGAAATTTACAATTCGAGTTTAAATATGCTCATAAATACATATACATTTCAGAAAGGCAAGTATTTTTGATTTGCAAGAAGTTGCCCTTCTTTCCATCAATAAAATTGTAATAATGCTGAAAAATCTTTCAATATTTTTGATGCTTGTTCTGTAGTTCATAAGACTACACATGCAATCTTCCACTCTGTGGAAATTGATATTAGATTCGTTTCGTTTAAAATGAAATTTGGGTACCACCATAACTAAATACATATCTACAAACTATAGAGACCAAACTCAAACAAGCAGCCTCACCTGTATCCCATTCGCATAGCCCAAAACAAGAACTAAAGGAGCATGAGTAATTTTATCACAATCGAAGTCCCTCGAAAACGTGGACTCATCCACGTCTAGTTGCTCAAAATGAGCCCATTGTATTTGATCAGTCGATTCGCATGGCACGTAATATGAAGCAGGCACCACTTCATTTATAAAGCCCGCCACACTGTCCAAAATAGTTGGATCAGTCACTTGTTGTGGTAGAACAACAGAAGAATGGTTAGTTCTTGTGGGGGAATGCCCAGAGTGTGGGGTATCCGCGGACATAATTACAGTTTGGAAATCCAACAACTGAAAGTAAAAGTGGCGACATTGAGAAATTGAGCAATCCTGGCCGAATTCAAAACAAAGGATTTAAAAATAAAACGTCCGCAACTGTTTTCACTTTTATGACGGAATAGAAACGAAACTTCGCCTCCATCCGTCAACAAAAATGGATCGACGTAAACATTGGAGACAAAGGGTGTGGGGAAAAATAGCCCGAATTTTGAAGGACAAAGGGTTACAGGCCAACTGGCAAGTTGACAGCTGTTGCCCAACGCAACCCATCAATCGAGTGATCGATAAACGCCGTTTAAATGAGGAAAACACCACTCACTTCTTTATTTCATTCGAAACTAAACATTTTAGCACAAAACTGCGTCGTTTTCTGACAGCCAAACCACCTATGACGTCATGTTTGTTTGTGGTATTATTCCCAATACCACGGACTGAGACTAGTAAATGGAGGGGCGATCCCGATAGGGCTCCACCGGAGAGCAATTAGTGGATCTACGTGCGAATAAATACGATCGATAATTTAACGAGAGCGATTGCAAACTGCAATAGGTAAATCGCGAACTGTCACAACACAACAGAGATCAGCTGATTGGACGGGTAGCAAAACAAGCCGCTATTGGTCGGAGGAAATCCATTGTCCGGTGACGTAAATGCGACACCAATCAGTTATGATTCGTGGATGTTTTGACCTTGAAAGGGCTTCTGCGGATATTCAACTACTGTACAATAGATGTCGATACTTACGAGGCCATTAAGTTACAGTTTTCTACAATTTTTCATGGTTGGAATATACGATTTTTAAGTTATTTTGTCGACCACTCGATATAACCAACTCATAAAAACAGAGGTCAAGAAAAACAAAAAAATGGTGATTTTGTTTTGATTTGTTTTTCCGCAATCTGCTATTTTGGTTGTGGACTTGGCTAACTATTCCACCGGTCGCGTGCTGCCCTCTTTGATTATATTATGGAAGCACCCCAGAAACTGAAGGTCGTAGCCGAAATTAAATCTAGAGCTCTCCAAAATTGCATATTCCCCCACCATTGCAAATGCTCCCCTCCACAAAATCGAACCCAGTCAAAACAGATTGGGATGATCTATAATTTTATTTTCAGCTGCTCACTTATCTCAATTTTCTGGACTTTACTCAACAAGAATTAATGTTTTTTTTTTTGGAAATAACTCGAACTATACTTATAATGCAACGATTTTCCATTCTGACTGAAATTCACACTTCTTACGGTTTTTTTCAAAGTAAAAATGAGTTTAGAAATGAAAATATTTCCACTTTTAATATTATTTTTTGGATTTGCTTCCGTGTTTGCTCGAAAACCGAATATTTTGATGATAGTCGTTGATGATTTACGACCCGCTCTAGGTTGTTACGGTGATAGGAACGCGTTCACTCCGAATATTGATAAATTATCTCGAAAAAGTTTTGTTTTCACTAATGTATTCGCACAGGTAAATATTCTCAATTACTCAAATAATTTCAGTGAAACTAAAATGATATTTCCTACAACTAGCAAGCTTTATGTGCGCCGAGTCGTAACTCATTCCTCACGAGCCGCAGACCGGACTCCCTTCACCTATACGACTTTTACAACTATTGGAGGGAAACTGCGGGAAATTTCACCACCTTACCGCAACATTTCAAAGACAGTGGTTACGTTACTCATTCTATCGGGAAAGTGTTCCATCCAGGAATTTCCTCCAATTACACGGATGATTATCCATACAGCTGGAGTCTCCCCCCATTCCATCCAAAGACGGAGCAATACGAGAACACGAAAGTCTGTTTGACTAAAAGAGGAGCTCTCGCAGAAAATCTCATATGTCCCGTGCTGGTTGAAGAACAGCCTTTAAATATCTTACCAGATCAAGAATCAGTTCTTGAGGCCAAGAGATTTCTAACAACGCAGTCATCCCCCTATTTTCTTGCTGTCGGCCTTCATAAGCCCCACATTCCCTTCCGTTTTCCCAGATCGTATTTAGGTGAGATATCCTAATTTTAATAAGCACGGATGTGGCTTTAGGGAAAAAATTTAATTCGAATAATTGATTTTCATTTATTCGCAGATTATCACCCAATTGAAAATATAACTCTACCTAATCATCTAAGACGACCCTCATCACTCCCGACCGTTGCTTGGAATCCATGGACGGATATACGTCGTAGGGAGGATATGGCTGAACTCAATATAAGTTTTCCTTTTGGACCCATGCCCGATTATGCAACTAAAAAGATTATACAGAGTTATGCAGCGTCAACTACATACATCGATGGTTTATTAGGAGAAATACTCGCTGTGATCGATAAAAATACTATCGTTGTTTTGTTTGGTGATCATGGTAAAGTTATCTTGCCATCCATTGAACATTTTTATCATGACTCTCTGAACATTCATTGACACTTTCCACTTATTCGGACTAATATATTGTTATTCCATTTGGATCTACAGGTTGGTCAATGGGCGAGCATGGCGAATTTTCCAAATTTAGCAACTACGACATAGCCACCAAAGTCCCATTGATTATCTATGTTCCTGGATTGACGAAAGGCAACGTTATTATCAATGAGCTTGTTGAATTAGTCGATATATTCCCAACATTGGCCGAATTATCTAATTTGGACAGCTTAATGCCATGTGAACGGAATGGATCAAATGGAAAATTGTGCACTGAAGGGAGGAGCCTCCTCCCTGTAATGATGGCATCGATCAAGAATGAGGTAATAACACTACTTCATTCTTCATTGATGTAATACATAATTATTTGAATCAAAACGAACCTATTTTTATATGTAGGTAGCATTATTGTTAATTTATAAGCAAGTCTAATTTAATTTCCAGGATAATCCAAAGTGGAAAACCGCAGCATTCAGTCAATATCCCAGACCTGGTCTTTACCCAACATTAAACCCTAACAGTGATAAGCCCCGCTTAAAAGAAATATCGATCATGGGTTACTCCATGAGAACGGATAGGTACAGGTACACAGAGTGGGTGCACTTCAACCATACCACTCTCCAACCCAACTGGTCCATTTCACACGCCAGAGAGCTTTATGATCACTGGATTGATCCAAATGAGAATTTGAATTTAGCTTTCCGTGATTTGTTACAAAATGTTGTGCGTGACCTCAGAAATAAGCTTATTTTAGGTTGGAGATATGCATGATTTTTTGGAGAAGTTGTCTATGTAATGCTCTCAATAGAGAACATGTGTATACCAAATTTTACGGAATAAAACTTCTAGATTACTATATAAAATATGTCCAATCACATTGACATATATTTCCCAAATCCCCCAAAATTTAATCACGTCATTATTCATGAAGATAATAAGTAAAAACAAAATTTCGGTTTAAAATTTTCAAAATTCAGTTCAAAATCGTAACTCATGGCAAAATTTGAGACGAGCCGACAGACATACACATTTTGTCATACTTTCAAAAATAACGTTTTAAAGGAGTTTTATATATATACGTACATTCCTTGGGTATCCGCAATATAACCCACTTTTAAACTTTTCATTTTCTTTACTATTGATAACGCAAGCCTCCTTTGACTTTTCCCATCGTGTTAGCACGGAATTTTTGGAAGTTAGCAGCACAAGTCGATTTTGTTTTGGTCACGTGATTTTGTCAATCAAAGGTCTTGTCTCTGGAATAGGTGTCGTCACCTGGTGGATATTTTCATTAGTAATTTGAGGTTAAATTTTAAAAGACATTTTAATAAACGTTCTCAAGTTAATGACAATTAATTAAACTGTTTTCTTTTCGCTACGAATTATAGAAAAAAATATTGATCTTATCTTTTCTGGAAAATTTAAACAAGTGAACAAATTGACAACATGGAAAGCACCTGACATTCAAATCACGTCGAATAATCATTTTATCACGGTTTATTAGGAACTATTTAAATTGAAATTCTCAGTGCTCAACAACAGTAAGTCCAATTGCATTAAAATCTTATCTTTTTCATTTCCAAATTCACTTGAAACGACAATTTTGCACCATACTTAACCTCAAATATAAATAAACGTGGACCTCTTTCATGTGGAGTGTATAGAATTTAGGCTTACGAAATAATAATGTTATGAACTATTATGCTGATGTTTATTTTTGTACATATTTCGTTCGAATGTTTCTTAATCAACACAATTTTTATCTCAAGTACAAAATTACCTGAACTTTACAACTACTTACTGGTTGAGAAACATTCGCTTTGTTTGTTGTCTTGCACTGAACTACTCCGGACTCTACGATGCTATATGAAATCAAAGGCAGGTGCAGTTCGGTGTAAATCGACGAACAGACTTATAGTGTCGTTTTGCAAACCATAATTTTAGACAGAAGTTGTAAACAATAACAATCAGAAATAAATGTATGGCCGAGTAATATGTGCTCCAGTATTGAGCATAGGATGTGAGCTGTGCCACTCCTCATGTATTATTCAATCTAGATGACAACCGATCCAACATCAACAAAAACACAATCGAAAAAGAGGCGAAAGCACAAGAAAAGCACGAAAATCGAATTCGACAAAGAAATCCTACCGAAAGACCAAATAGAAAAATACAAATCTGCAAATGTGTCGAGTCAGATAAATACGATCTTAACCACGTCGTCGCTTCTGACTAAGCAAGGCAGTTCTGGCAAGTCTGCGGAGAAACCCAAAGCAGCCGTTACTCGGAAAAATTCCCCTGATAGGCCCTCGCCGTTGAGAGATCAAGATGCAGCCAAAAAGGTGAAGAAGCGGAAGCTGAAGAAACCGAAGGTGGAAGGAGCAGAAGCGGACAACAAATCGCCCGAGCAAGGAGGTTCGAAGTTGCAGAGCGAAGGCGCCATGAAAAAGAAGAGGAAAAGGAAACCTGTCGAGGAGAAAAATGAGGAACATGCGTCTTCGATGCCGGAAAATCCAGAGGAGAAAGCGACCGAATCGATCAGAGCGAAGAAGAGGAAGAAGCACGCAAAGTTGGTCGAAGAGAAGAAATTGAAGGGCGAAGTTAAGATGCAGGAGAAGTGCTTGAACTACCTCTCGCAGTGGAAACACAACAACAAGGAGTGGAAGTTTGAGAAGCTGAAGCAGGTGTGGCTGCAGCAACACTTGTTCGATGAAGCTAGAGTTCCCAACGAGTATTTCAACACTTTAGTGGAGTATTTGAGTAATTCTAAAGGGAAGGCGCGACAGTTGTTGGAAAAGGAGGCGGTGAAGTTGATGCAGGCGTTCGAGAGCGTTGATGATCCGAAATCGCAGGACGAGGCGGAAAAAACAAAGTACGTTAGGGCGAGAATGGTGGTGCAATGGCTCAAAGAATAAACTTATCTAACATTTACAAGCCGTTTTATTGTGCTATCATAGACCAAAAATTGTATAGTACCCTCATCTGTGGTGTTATACTATTCAGGCTAAAATCTAAACATTTTCTGGCGTAAGTTAGAAATCTACAAAATGAAATTTATATCAAGATTTCATTGGAACACATTAAGTAAACGAAGTAATTACTGATTGAATTGTATCTGAAATTAAATAAATAATCACAATAAGTTATTATTTACAGGCTATTTCTGTATATACACGCCGTTTAGCGAATACCTTTGTACCATTATTCGGAGGATTATTGGGTATTCTGCAATTGGAAATAAAATTGAAAATTATGTTTTAGTATGACTGATCATGTTGACCGATCGGCGGTTAAGATGTTCAGTATTATTCTCAATCAAACGCAAAGTAAAATGGAAAACTTTATTATTATTAGACTAATATGTACAAAGCATTATTCGCAAAGCAACTTCACTTTTTCGACTCGTCATCGAGCGGTTCGTACCCGTCATTCTCTATCTTATGCTTGTACTGCAAGTAGCTGCGTTTCCGGTCGAAATGCTTCACCCACTGAGCCGAGCAGGATTTTTCGTATATCTTGCGGAAGGCAGCGCAAGGGCCTTCCTTGGTCGCTTCGGCCTGCTTGTGCTCGTCAAGGCACTCCCAGTACTTGTCCCGTGCGCCCCAGCAAACAGAACGCTCCTCTTTGGTGGGAAACGACATGACTGAAATCCAATTACATGTGTCGAGTATTTTTAGTAGGTCATTCGAAAATAATCCGCAAATCGAATGCAATATTTTCGGACTCTAAAAATAATTGCGTTTTTGGAACGCCTTGACTTTGGCTATTTTTAGCCAAAGTTGGGAGAAATAATAATTTTAATGTAAAAATCAGATGCAGATTAAAAGAATCAGAGTCCATGAGCGCTATTTGAAAATGGGGCGTACAATCGTTATTCTTTTATGAAGTTTCTTTTCAATGATGCATTTAATTAATCATCAAACACAATTAATATTAGTGTGGCTAAGATGGAAAAATTGATGTATCCACAATTTTTTTAATTTCATTTTACATTAGGCAATACTTTTTGATGAGATTTGGAAACATTTTCCCGCCTTATCCGCATGTAGTTAATCGAGACAAAAAATATGGGAATCACAGAGCGGGAACAAATCAAAAAGTCTCCGATTCGACGGGTCGCCAACCGCACGGCCGAAAATCCCCAGAACCCGATGACTGGAGGAAGTGAGGTTAGTTCGCAGGAAACTTCGACCTTTGCGCAATAAAACCCGACGACAATAAATCAATCGACGAATTTGGTTCCCGCACGAAGGACGGCCCCAGCGTTTACCTTTTTCCGCGCGAGGCACCTAATTCTTCGCCAATTGGTTAGTGGGAATCGAGGAAAGTGCAGCTTTTATGACATTTCCCCGTACGTCTTCGCACACGAATAACCTAAAAATCCCTGTTCGCTCCTGCGACCAAGATGTCTACTAGACGGAAATAAATAAAATGTGATCGCTGCGGCTTAGGACGTCTTGTGTTGTGAATTCGATTGGTCGTTCGTGGGATGTTCGAGGAGGTGAGATGAGTTCGAATTGTGAAACGGACAAGTGCATGGCGAACGCCAACAAACCAGTGGAGGAAAGGAAAATCGAGTTGACAGATGCTGACAGAGTGAAGGTGAAGAAGATGAACGGTGTTGTCAACGGAGTGTCGGAGAATAAAATTAAAACTCAAAGCAAAAATAGTAAAAAAACCGTTAAAGAGAAGCAGGTTAATGGGTCGGAGCCTGCGAGAGACAAAACGCCAGTCCCTGTGCACAAAAACCATATAAGAGACAAAATCGCAGGAATACAGTCCTCTTACAAAGATTCAGGCGTACGCAACAAAGAATCCAGTACCAGCAGTAAAACCATAAGCTTAAGGGATTATGCTCCAGTGTATGCATCGGACATCACGCAAAAGAAGGCGGATGTTAACGGTTTAAGCAATGATTTAGAAAATACAAGAATTGCAGCCGCTCTAACAGTGAACCATTCAGAAAAATGTACTACCCCTGAACTAGCAGTGAACAAAAGTGATTTGACTGTTGCTATAGAAAATCTTGATATAAGTGATCCAACGGTAAATGTAGGAAGCACAGAAGAAAAAGAAGTCCAAGCTAAAGATGGTATCCAATATGTACAATATGAATCAGAACTCCAAATGCCACTAATTATGAGGATTATACAAAAAGACTTATCCGAACCATATTCAATTTATACTTATCGGTACTTCATCCACAACTGGCCCAATTTATGTTTTTTGGTGAGTAGTTTGCAAACATTCTGAAAGGATATAGCTGCAACTATTTACAAAGATTTTATATGAAAATTTCTTGAAACTTTCACCAATAAAAATATTGTTTTATGTTCCAAGGAAACGTAAGCTTTCAGTGACTTTTCAGGGATTTCTCACTAGTCAAATGCCTATAGCATATCCTAGTGCATGACTTCAGATTTTTCATAGCCTCTCTATTTTTCAATGTCGTGCTTAATTCTTTATGTATGCCAACATAATTTAAATTAACAACATTTACTCAACCTGATTAATCACGATTTCATAAATATTGTTTGACCTAAGTGTACTAAACATGTATTTTTTTTAAATGTACTCGTATGTTCCTTCATGTGTAAAATTTACATGAGTTGTCTAATTTCAGGCGATGCACGAAGAAAAATGCGTGGGAGCCATAGTGTGTAAACTCGACATACACAGAAAGGTAATCAAACGCGGATACATTGCGATGCTTGCAGTCGATAAAGATTTCCGAAAGCACGGAATCGGTTCCACTCTGGTTCGGCGAGCCATCCAAGAAATGATCTCTGGAGATGCGGACGAGGTCGTCCTGGAAACGGAGATCACCAACAAACCGGCACTTCGGCTGTACGAAGCACTAGGTTTTGTTCGGGATAAACGGTTGTTTCGCTACTATTTAAACGGCGTCGATGCCTTGAGACTCAAACTATGGCTGAGATGAGTGTCTTACGCAGAGTGACGCTTCAGTTGGTTGCCATACGCTCAGGGTACAATGGATATCAATTTTGTTGGAAATTGCTGGTAGTTACTCAGTTCAGAATTTTATCATTTGTTAGTTTTTTTTACCGATAAGCGTCTGCTAAATAAATTCTATTGTGATTCTTGTATTTGTCGATGGGTCAATTAACATTAGGTTTCAATGTCCTAGACTCCTAAAAGGAAGTTTTATGTGATTTAAATCAATCATTCAAGCTGTACATTCGTAAAACAAATCCATCTAACCAGTTGCAATTTTCCTGTCCAGGTGAACAAAATTCTTGTAAATATCTAATGTATGTACTTGTATCATAATGGTGATTTGTAAAGTCGCATTTGTACATATATCTCAATACTAGGTTATCGTCATCTTCTGCATACAAATAATTTGTTACTCACCTAAATTGAAGCAATAATTATGTCGTCAATACACCTAAAGGGATTTATCGAAGCGTGAGGAAATTTCTAGTCTGGTTCGTAGTTGGGGAAAATATGCACGGGAACCGTTTGTGCGGAGACAATCAAGAGCCAAGCCGGCTCGTCTCTTCCTGGTGTGATAAATGGTTGAAATTTTCGTTTGTTTAGGTGGTGATTCAACGCCCTTCACATAAAACTTTCTTACTGAACCTTGCTCCACAATTTCGAATTGTACAGAATGTCACTAATAGAACTAACTTTCGTTTCGAATGTGCATATTCGTGATAGATAAGAATATGCTTGGAAATATTGAAAAAAAAAACGCTTTTTGTGCATCTAATTGTAAGGGTATGATTTTTATCATGATTTTCCTGTGTGCGTGGTTTATAAATTAAAAAATGTTATATTGTGTGATATACACTGTAAATATTGTTTATTTAATATATTTAAGCCCTGTGAAATAAATGGTAATCGAAGTGGGTGTTTCATTGAAATGCACACTTTCGAGTTATTTCTTTTTATTTTTGAACGCGTTCGTCTTCTCTTTATTCTTGAACGCATTCGTCTTGTTCTTAACAGATTTAACTAACGCACTCAATTCTGCTTTGGGTTTCTTGATTATCGGGGACTCCCTCTCCTCTTCCTTATCTGTCTTCCGTTTAAGTTTCTCGTCAATTATCTTCTCCATAGCTTTCGTCTTTTTGAACTGAGGGTCCGTTGGGTCGATGTTATACAAATGACTCGTGTACAAGGCGGAGAATCGCTCATCATTCAGATTCATCTCGAAATTGTCTCCATCTTTCTTCTCTTCTTTGTTTTTCTTGAACTTGCGTTTCTTCTTTGATTTACTCTCGTTTTCTCCGTCCATTATTTTCTTCAAACTGAAATGCTTTCTCCCATCTTCTTCGTCAAGAAGTAACAGTTCCAATTCTTCTTCTTTCTGTTTCTCTTCCTCGGTCTTGCCACCTTCCTTCTTGAGTTTCGATTTGGGTTTTTTGAATTCCGGTTTATCGAATTCTTCAGCGAAATACGGATCGTTCATGTCTATGTCTGAAGGAATGTCTGAATCGCTCTCTTCTGATCCTTGAGCTTCCTTTCGCTTTTTCTCCCTTTTCTCTTTCAATTTTTCTTTCCGCTTATCCAAGTACTTCTGGAACGGAGTCTTCTCCTTGCTGTCCTCTAATTTCTTCTTCACTAACTTCTCTGTTTTATCCTTTAACGTAACATCCCAACTCACTTCCATTTCAACATCCCTGTTGATCTTCTCTTCTTCTTGTTTCTCTATATCCATTAGTAGAGCTCTGTATTTATCAATTGGGTTCCCACCGTTATCTCCTATCTCTGGTTGTTTTTCGTCTTCGCTCTCCTCTCCACTGCTCGACGCCAAATAAGTGTGCAAATCTGCGTCCGCAACATCATCGATATTCCCACTTGTAAGTTTCTTGGTTAATTCCAATCGTTCCGGGTTCGTCTCATCCCAAGTCAAATCGACTTTAGCTTGTTGGAGAGCCGTTGTTGTGAAGAAACGAGGTTGATATTTCGTCAAATCTGGCAACTTATCGCACATTTCCTTCGGTTCTTCCTCAAATTCCATATCATCTGGTATAAATCGCAAATCGATTTTTGTGGCGGTCGATTCGTATTCCATTCCATCGCATTCCGTATAAATTTTGTTCGCAGTAACAGGACTGTCGCAAGATATTACGGCATAATAATATTTCAGCCTGTTGAGTTGGTATTGCCTCAGTTTTTCCATGTGAAACTGCGCCCCTTCTTCATCTTCCTCTTCTTTGCTGTCTTCCAACTTCGTCTCTACAAGTTCGATGGGTCCTTTGATTTCTTCCTCTTGCATTCTTTTGCGGCCGAATTCAGACGGATAAATGTGCACAGATTTGATCAACCCACCGGGCGGAACGAAGGAGTTGAAAAGGACCATCAAATCCACAGCACGGATACGATCCCAGTCCATGTTGCAGGCAGCCAATCGGTTCGTTACTTCGTCTGTGCGTTCAGCATCGGCGTCTAGTTCTCCCCATTTGTGATCGATTCCTGTGATGGTTTAAATAAGATGAATGGGAAGAAAATACTCTTATCGACCGCTTTCCATTTTTGTACATGATGAATAAATCGAGAGTACAAGAATGTGATATCATAATTTTCTATTAAATTATGCGTTCATCGGTTTTTAAAAATACTTTTATCAAGAAAGAACATCGCCATAAGCTGTATGTGATATGAATTCTACTTTTTCCAAATAACTCAATCGTAAAATAGAAACATTAAAATTGGTTGGATATTTTAATATAAAAACGTGTCTTTTTGAATAGTTTAATGCTTAGACAATAATTTTCAAGCTTGAAAAAATAATAATACACAAACAAATGCCGCCAATATTATATGTGTATTTACCATCTTCACTCTCTGCTTCAGAACTTTCCTCATCATCCGAAGAACTGTCGGAAAATAGTGCAGACTCTCCTCTAGCATAATCCACATGCATATTACGCAATTTCTTTTTAACCTTTTCTGGAAGGTTCTCTCCTTTCTTCGGAACTTCTGGTTTGTCAGCATCTTCATCGGATGATGGTTTGTCAGCATCTTCATCAGATGATGGTTTGTCAACATCTTCATCAGATGATGGTTTATCGGCATCTTCATCGGATAATAGTTTGCCATCTTCAGATGACTCATCGTCACTATCTTTACATGTTGGTTCATCTTCACCTTTTCTAGACGATGTTTTCTTAACATTTTCTTTAGCAGGTCTCCTCACATGTTTACCCGATTCGTTTAAATCAGTTTCCTCTTCTTCCTCGTCGTCCGAAGACGATTCTTCTTCCGAACTGAGATCGTAGTATCTCTTGAGGTCCTCATTAGACGTATAATTCACGGGTCTGCCTCTCTTGTCTACTGTGTATTTCACTTTGAACTGTTTGTCTTTGAACATGGATTGGAAACGATTGTCGATTTTCACTTTTCTTTCATTTTTGGGCATGCGACGGAATTTCGGATCCGTTGCGACGTGCGCGAACCGTTTATCTTCCATCTTGTAGCGTTTATTCTGCTAATGAGTTCTTTAAACCACTTTTAATGGAATTAGCCTTAAAAAATTCGGACCCAAGGTGCAGTTAGGTTAGGTTTTGAGAATTTTTAGGTTAGCTGTCAAACACGTGTTTGTCATAGAAATGTCAAAATGAAACAAAATGGATAGGACATTGTTGGTTTTGGTTTGGGGAAATCAAGCTTCTGTGGAGTTTCACCGCATTTCCGATAGAGGGCAAAATAAAAATTTTCATATCCTTTTGTAAATTAGTTTCAACTTCAAACGTTAGTACATATTTATAAGAAATTACTTACTCTTTATTAAAAGGTATGATGTTAGAAATATGGCAATTGAATATATAGCACAGGAATCACTTACAGCACATATATCCCATTGAAATAATGAGTATACTTGATGTTTGAAAAATACCGCGTATTTATTACAGTTTCCTACGGATGTACATTTTGTATACGTTCATATTACGTGCGCCCTCTAACAATGGATAGCAAAAGTACCACAGAAGCTACATAAGGTTGATGGAGTTTCGTATAGATGGCGAAACTAGTCATATAGTGGTAAACGCGCGTATTTTAAATTTCCGCTCGTTTAGTTCATTTAGATTTAAGCGATAATGCATTAATATCAACATATGATTAATACTTCTAAGTAATTATTTCAGCTAATTAAGTTGAATAAATGTCGGTATTCTATCTCCAAGAAAAACTGACCAAATAAAACTATTGTAGATCATAACTAGAATATCACGCCTGTAACGTTCCTATTGACGAAAGATGCATCGGCCTTTTCTCAGAATTGCACAGTTAGGCGCGGAACAATATTGTTCAACAGTTAGGCAGAGGCAGGTAGTTGGGTCAAAATGAGAGAGGACGGAGTAATAATGGTGGCAATTCTGGGAATTATCGCTGAAACGGTACGAGTCGATTGTGGAAAAGCACTCGTGCGAGTTCGTCGGCGCAGGCGAAGTGAGTCGGACGTTTGAAAATCGAAAACAGAAGCACGTGTTGTATTCGAAAATATGCCTTGATGGGAGGCGATTTCGCACAACTTCTGTTTCGATCTACAAACTTTGTTCCTTGTCGAGCTCGAATCGAAACAAAGGAGTGCTTGTTCAATCCGCGTTAGAAATATTAGAAGTGGTGAAGTGAAAGTCCCGCTTTGTAGAAGCGCGGCCGCCGAACGCGTACAATACCGGCGAGCACAAACGAGAGCTGTGCTGTTATTTGGCTGGCTTTGCTACGCAATCTCGAACTTGGCAACCAACTGACAGAGTCGCTTCCGCTGCTAAGTCGAAATCGGCGGTTGGAGGAGGTGCTTTTGGGGTGGAATAGCGACTATGAGAGGTGCATACAGCCAATTTATTCCGATTGTTGAGGACGGAATGGACGGCGTCATGATGCGAACCGGTGCGGCGGTTAATCAAGTGTCCAACGGTTACTACGGGTATCAACCTGTCACGGAGAAAAATGCCGGCTATGAACGAATGGAAACGATGGATAGTGACTCTGGGATACAATTCAACAATTACATCGAAAAAGAGCCGGCTGTGGAACAAGTGAATATGGAACGCGGGCGTTTGAACCGGAAGCGACCTTGGGACTATCATGTTGGAGAGCCTGATTTCAAAAAAAGGCGGGAATATGGTAAGACTACCCACGATATG
Organism: Hydrochus callosus; assembly: GCA_033557855.1. Lineage (NCBI taxonomy): Eukaryota > Metazoa > Arthropoda > Insecta > Coleoptera > Hydrochidae > Hydrochus > Hydrochus callosus. Next base: position 31,404 of record JAUIMY010000130.1, on the reverse strand, counting down.
GTAAATATTGTGCTGTGATCCGGAAAAATCTGTGTAATCACAAAGCAATAATGGTCTAAATATTGAATAATATTCTCACTATTAGAAAATTTGAGTTTTCAACTAGTTTTTATTGTAGTAGTACTATTTTTAAACATTCTGTATAGAAAATTTTCCAACGCAAAAATCTTTCTAATGTGATTCATATCTACATTACAAATTTGGGAGAGGTAATTCCTCTTGTCACTTTTTATTATAGATTGCAGTATACATACCTGAACAACTTGCACTTGCCATAAATTTGTTAACTCACCTTATCTATTTTTATCTCAACCTTCGTTTACGACTTATATGTTTATTCTGCAATTCCACATCCTCAATTGGTTGGAAAAAATCTATGTAGATATTTAGATTAGTTAGTTTCCTCTTGTACTTTCAACGTAGTCGTTCTCTTTCAGAAACTGTAACAGTTCCAGTGATACCCACACCCACATTCGACAATAAGCACGTTCATATCAGACAACCTACTCACAATGTACCCGACATGCCCCGTTGCATTATGGGCCAGTTTCTTTAACTCCCCTAACACAATTAGTATAATTTCGCAAACTAAACTTTCGCGATTAGTATTATCGAAATAATACTAAAACCGATTTATTTTTGGAATAACACTAATCCAGGAATATGATAAGTAAACGATGGTTACCATCGAGCAATAGTTAGCGATAAAATCTCACTTTCCATGTGTTTTCTTTCCTCAGACTGTAATAAAAGAGAACCCACCGACACGAAACCAAACACACAATGTACAGACAAGAATTTGATGGAAGAATTGTTGCGTGGAACGCACGGTTGTAGCCATTACCATTGGTTAACACATGAGATTTAGATGCGCTAATATAAGATTTTAGTGTTAAATGGTAAATTAGGATTAATGTTTAAGTTCCATATTTTTGTAATTGGAATAAATCTGATGTAAAACTAAAATTTTAATTTATTACTCCCAATTAAATTCATCCAGCCTGCAAAATTATCCTCAAATAAATATATGTACCACAAATAGTCAAATAAATTTAAAAAATTTCCACCAGAGTGGACGCTTTAGAAGAGAAATAAGCGAAATATAAATTGCTAATCATAATTTATATATTCCTCATGAACGTCAATCACAAAATAATACTATCTTTACATAAAGGGTCCTCAATTGAACAGCATCCCAATACGAAGGATTTCTTTTTTCGTAAATTACATAAATCAAATTCAAAACTGTTCTTTTGTATCTGTCCTTGATGATGAGCGATCTGTAACGAAAAATGTGTAAGAAAATCCGTTCTAGGGAAAATTACAGGACATCAACCTATTAACAGTGGACTTACCTTTATTTGGAGTAGTTGACCTTGTTCTCGAACGTGTCGACAACCTGGTTGGTACCTTGTCTAAGCCTTGTTCCGCAAATTCCGAGTCCACCTGTAAAAATTCATCCGTTGACTCATCCAGAGTTTAAAATACACTATTGGTCACTTACTTCCGTGTCCACTGGAAATTCTATTGCCAGCTCCGTTTCATCATGACCGGTCTAAAAATAAACAGCACTCCATTACTTCGGCTCCAAATAACTCCAATGCATGTGCAACCTCTAATTTCCCAAATATTGGTGAATTTAGTCATCTCTATAACTAATCGTGAGGTCAGTGTGAAAACAAGTTTTTATCACCATTCTCATTTGCGTTCGTCATTTAACTATAACTTTAGTTATTCGAATGATTAACAGTAATATTGCGCTGGTCATTTGAATGATCAATTTTGGTTCCTACAGTAACTGAGTAATTTTTGGTTATTAAGTTGATGCTAACCTGTGTCCGCTCCATAAAAAGATTAAGCACTCCACCGACAGCGCCCTCCTCTTCATCTTCTACCTCTATTCTACTCTGATCTGCTTCAGCAAGATCATCATTCGGAATTTGAGGAGGATTGGATTCTTCAACATTTTGTGCGGAAATGTCAAATTGCAAGTGGATCGGTTGATTCGTTTGGTGATTGTCTTCGTCACTCGATTCGCAACCCTCTTGCACTTCCCGAACGTACTTTCTTATATCCAGCGATAGCAGACCTTCTATTGCTTTCAATATGTTGATGGTGACTTCCTTTATTCTACGACGCACAATGTTTCAAAGATTATCGCCACATCCTTGTGTTATAGTTTTTACAGAAACTAACTTTTTAACATAGCGCTGTTCATTATTTGCACTATAAGTTGCATTTTTTAAATCTAATATTTTATTAGATATTAGTCTGGATTAAAAGAACTTACGGTTTTCCCCTGTAACAAGCGAGTGAGCATTCCAATAAACTCAAGAAGTATCGTTGATGAATGTCGTCTTTAGGCAGTGAAGAGAACCGAGACTGAACCAACAGATCACGGATAGGTTCAACAAAGTCCAAGTGGAATATCTCGTCGACGTTTGCATTTAAAAATATCAGCACTTCCGATAGCTGCACATCAATATCGAAGTTATTAGGGCAGGTAAACTCCTGGAAAATTAAAAATGTATTATACGTATAAAACGCTGTTATGTCGACGTACATTCACACTGTTCAACCCAGTATTTTTAGGCGATTGCGGCCACAGTCGGGCTAACACTTCACGGTAATCCGGATACAGATTGTCGGAGTCTTGTTCCTGTGAAATAACAGAAAGTACTGCCACTTTTCTTTACTTGTGAAAAATCTATTATTTCCAGGAGAGTAAAAAAACTATTTAAAGTTTTAAAGAGGTTAGTCAAAGTATACAGCAGGGGTCCAACAAAGTATCAAATATAGAGAAAAAGTTTTACACGAAAAATGGGGCTAATGACGAGATGCATCATCTCCATAAAAGTGTTAGATTAATAATAATAATGGTTTACGATCACTCAGTATGCATAATTACTAAACATTTAATACAGTATTAATGGTAAAGGGGAACGCAAAACTTGAATATTAAGATTTAGAAAATAACAAATCAATACCTGTTGTTGTGAATCTTCTGAATGTGAAAGTACTAACTGGATGGATTGCAATGTCTGGCACCTCAACTGATCGGACTTGATCTTCCTCAAATCTCTGAGGAGCTGAATGAGGAAATGAGGCCTCTCCTCATTATCGGCCATTAATTGCGCTATACCTCTAAAAATGTTCTCCCTCAAGTCTTCGTTTTGTGTTTGTGATGGGGCAGACCTATAAGTTAAAGGAAACAAATCGCGTAAAAATTATTTTTGCTTAGATAGGTAGACGGCAAATATTACAGCTAGTCTTTGAATGATCGCAAATGAAATCTTTTGTTATTACCTTTGTTCATCCTCGTTGCTAGTAGGCCACAAGTTCCTGCTTCGATTATACCTGTACCGATCTTTAGAACCCTCTTCGTTATGAGTGTTCGGATTACTCGGTTGTGTGGGATATCTGCAAGGGTTCCTCAAGCCGTCACGAGTCTCACCGGCAGGGAAATTCTCTTCATTGAGAATACCCATAACGGAAGGAATGCCATATAAATCGTGGTTCTCGTTGCGCTTCTGACTTTGATTTACATTCAGCACATCTGGGGGAATATTGTGCACTATGTCCAGGGTTTCTCCAGAGGAAGCCCGTATAGTTTTGAAACAGGCTCTCCGCCGAGGTGTATTTTCTAAAGAGGAGTTAGCGGAATCGTGGTGTTCCCTGTTCATCTTCGGTATTGAGACTAAAGGTAAATTGTAGCTGTTCGACCGTTCGAGGACATTGTGGGCGCGACCTTCGCTGGGATTCTGCAAGCCTTCGTTACTTTTGGTCGAAAGTAAATTCTGTCTGGAATAGCTGAAATTTTAACAGAGCGATCACAATTTCAGCTGCACTTGTATATGTCAATACGTACTGAAATTAAGCGTCTACATTTTTTACGGTGCAGCAGATATTTGCTGTACAATACTCACCTTGATTTTTATTTAATAACTCAATTGCCAATATAGACAATTTGGAGTCATTTGTAGAAGTGATCAAAGTGAAGTAAGAAGAGGTGAGTAATAATAGTGAAGGGAGTTAGGATTTAATCCATTTAAACCTAACTGTCCCGTAAACGGTAGAGTACTAAAACAGTTTTAAGGTCTAAATGGGTTAAAGGTACATCAAGGATCCTAGTGAATTGGGATGACTCGGAATTTAAAACATGGGATTTTCAAGGGGAATAAGGGATTGAGATGCTATTAAATATTAGAAGACACGCAAAAAACGAACGAAACAAAAACTGACGTCGTAGCTGTGCAAACGACACCTACCTGCGGAAATTGTCCCAGTAATTATTGGCCCGGTTACCCGGGGCAACCTGATTATTCAATGCCGGTCCGTTCCAAATTTGTGAAGGCAACGGCTGATTCAGGTTATGCATATTATTCACATGCTCGCCAATCACGTTCTGGTGGACGGCGTTATTCAAACTATTGTCCATCACACGAGCACTCGGCATGTTATTTGCGTAAGCAGGCTCCATGTTAGTTTGTGAGACTTGCATATGGCTCAGGTTAGGCAGAGATGCGGCTGAGGAGACGTGATTGGATTTCGGATTAGCAGGTTGTCTTGGCGGGTTTGGACGGGTCTCAGTATTGTTCGTGCCTGGATATAATCCAGGATTGGGGTTCAAGTACGGTGCGGGTCTTGTCTGATCCAAAGGGAATCTCTCGAGCATCTAGAATCATTAAAAAATATCCAAATAGAGATTAATCACTCTAAATGGTGTTATTCATAATTTGTCACAAAAATCAATTTATAGAAACATTAATTAAAAATGTACAATACCATCGACATGGTGTTGCGCAAGGAAGTCAGTTCTCTTTGCTGCAGCCACAACATCTGGCAACACTGATTCAACGTGTTCAACATGAACGCCTGCGTTTGCAAAGTATTCGTGGCCAAGAAACTCTGATAATTCATATCAGGTGGAGAATATGGAGGAACGTTGGGTGGCATCCAATTTCCCTCCCCATTTCCGTTAACATTACTAAGAACGTTGCGCAATTGTCCATTCGGTGTTGCATATTGCGAAGGCTCCGAATAAAGTGGCGACGGTGTTAAATTATTCCGCAACTGAACGTTTGGTTGTTGGCTATTAGCTAGCATTGTGTCACAAACGCTTCTTATTAATTCCAATTGCTTTTGCATCTGCAAAAGTCAATAGGGATTATCTCATCCGAAAATGTTGAGCAGTCCACTAAAAGAGCATTACTTGAATTTTATTCTGCACTTCTTGATCAGCATTCGACGTGGACCTCTCTCTCGTGTGCACTGGAGTTGCGATGGACGAACCTCGGACACTCCGGTCAGGAGTTTTCGCTGTATTACGAGGAGAAGTGAAAGACTGACCCGATCGAACGTCCAAATCCCTATGCTTCACGTAATTTAAAGTGGGGTAATTCAAAGAGGGCATCGGGTGCACCAAATGGTTGGTTTCTCCGGACGAATTAAATTCGGAATATTCGTTCACGTCTTCCTCTGGACAATCATCGCTGAGGAATATAATGCAATAAATGATCTAGATGAGAATTAATTTAACGACTCAATACCTATCGCAAGACGGTAAACTGTACACATTAGCGGCAGGCCTCCAACTATCAATGTCCGAATCAAAATGGCTGTTCAAGTGTTCGGTTTTATTTTCACTGGGCACGTCTTGGTTCAAATTGGAAGAAACAGCTAAAATGTTCATCAAAAAAATAACAATTTACAGCCTAAATTTTCCTAACCCACCTTTATGTTTGTACATCAATTCCTCAAGTTCGCGCTTTTTCGCTTGCAACTCAGCTTGGAGCTTCATTCGTTCTTTCTCGTTTGCATTTACGCTACTCTTATTTATCTGCTTCTCTACGGCTCTGTGCTCGTTAGTTCTACCGTTGGAATTTTCCACCCGATTACTTGAATTGCTATCGCTGTTGGTACGATTGGCAGTGCGCTTCAAATTGTCGCTCTTAGCCGGTAAAGATTGAGCGGTTTCTTGCAAATCACATTCATTCTCGTTGACGTTCTGAGATTCCAGTAGGGTTTCCGTCGTCTTCACAATCTCCAACATATCTTTGAGTTTATTTAACTGGTCTTTCATCGTCACAATTTTCCTCACTTGGACACCTATTGAAAATTGGGCCAGAGATGTGCATTTAACTCGATATCACTAAGACCACCACGTAGTCTGCATTAGAACTGACATTGTGCAAAACACAATATACTCTTTCAAAAAATCGTTTTAAAGTGTGATAACATATAACGAAACTTACCGACTTCATCTTCTTCGGATTCTTCATTCATCGACTGGAGTTGCGAAACCAACTGATCGACTTGACTCTTCTTCTTCTGCAATTCCAACAGTTTCCCGTGCAATTCTCTGTGCTCATTCTGCAGTTGCGCATCCCTGTTGTCCAGTATTTGAATCAACTGGCTCCGGTTTTCATTCGAATCCCTAAGAACGCCGATATGTTGCTGCAACGAATCTATTTGCGACATCAAATTTTCGTTCAAATTCGATCCGCCCGATTTCGCATGGTCTTCGCTAAAATGCTTCATCTGCTCCTGCAGATCTTTCAGCGATTCGATGTGTGACCCATTCGAATTCTTGTTGCAGTTGTAGGCGTCCATCATTTCCATGAACCCGTTCGTTTGAACATCGTGCGACGCGTCGACGTCCCGTTTCACGATTCTAGGAGTGCTCCTGAGGCTTTGGGTCATCAGTTTATGTTGGGACTGTCGGGCATCGCGCAGTTGATTTTCCGCAGTTAACTGCAAATTGAGCAAGACGTTTTCTTGCTCCTGTAAGAGCTGAACTTCACGGTTCGCTTGCTCATAGCGCCTTTCGAGTTCCGATTTATCTAGACGCTCTGTGCCATTTTCCACCACCTAACCAGAGAGTAAAATCAATAATAATATCGAGCAATTCAATGGAACATGAAATGAAAAATACAAACAGCACTTCAAAACAAACAATCCCACTCTTTCTAATTCAAAGTGAGAAAAACAATTCGCATTAGTAATTCGAGAATTATGTGTTAGCTCTTTGTTTCGAGAGTTCCTTGGGTCACGTCCGAACACCACAGCTCGGTAATCAAAAACACAACACTCATTTCGTTATTGAATAATCATTCTTTCGAGTCCGTTTGTTAAAAAAATATGCAATTCCATTCAAAAAGTCACCTTTGCTGATTCTGCTTCGTCGTTCTCTATTTCTGCTAGAACGCCGACCAATTTCGCCTCGCTATCTCTCAAATCACTCAACATTTGTGCTAACTGCGCTTTCTCCTTGTCGTCAGATGACTGCGTGAACGACACTTTGTGTAACTTTTATTTTCGCCCGAATTAAAAATCGTTCTCAAAACCCACCCGACTAATGCTCACCTGATCGTCTGTGTTCTTCATGTTTCCTATGATGGAAGTCGTCGCACTCAGATACTCCCTGATTTGTGCCAATTTATCTTCAATGTACTTCTTGTCGGGATATTTGGCAACGTTATCAGATTTGGGAACTGTTCCGGTTGAGTTGCGTCTTGATGCGGATGCACTGGTGCTTGGAGTGTTTATTAAACCATTGGCTGTTAACAAATATTTTCTCATGGCACATTTAACATTAATTTACACAGCACCTCGCAAAAATATCTATATACATATATAGACCAATCATTATAAGTATACCAGAATCTTACAAAATCTGGTGTGCAGGTGTTAGAAGTAATTGGGGATACATTATCTACACGTGGCATTGATATTGACGATCTATTCAATAAAACAAGTGGAGGGGAACTAAATATCAAGCAGCCAACTAACTTTATAGGCATAGCACAAGGAGTTTACAAAATATACACAATCGGTCAGAAGTACAGGAATGTTTTCGAAATATTTTCTCAATTAAAGCAATTTGAAGACTCAAAGAGTCTAACTAATGACGTCAAATCATTGATAATAAATATAGTGGAGATGAATGTTCCCCTAAGTAATTAATTCTAACGCTCTGTTATTAATAGAATAACATTATACTCTCCCGAAACTTTGTTTTGCAATGATTAATTATTTCTTTGTTTTTCTCAGAGATCTTATTAAACATAACATAAAAAACAACCTAAAAAATGGTAATTAACCACAAACACAGTACCTAGTTTTTAATTTATGTTCTAAGTATTCAACGTTTGGTCCCTTAAGAATTTATTCAATTATGCAATGATTTTACAAAGGTATTGTATGCACATGCTTACCAGCATGACCGATTCCATTCTGTTTAGGTGTAGATCTTCCCTCAGTGCCATTTTCCATATCACCAGTTCTGTGTTGCAAGAAATTCCTCTTCAGCAAGTCGGAGTTGCCACAAAACTTGAACCGTGTCCGGCAAGGATCTCTACCCTTTAATAAAGATAGGTTAGCGTAAGGTATCCAGCTATAATTAAGCCCTACTATTTTTAGACGATTTTTATAGCTGTCTCTTACACTCGCGTCGTCACAGTGCACCAAATTGTTGGATGGAACGTTATGATTCGCACCATCCTGATTCACCAGGGTAGTGTTGTTTCGTTGTTTTATTTTCGGCACAGTTCCTGTACTCTTCTTTGTGTACATTTTCTTACGTTCGTCAGACATGCTGAGGAGTGGGCACACGTTTTATTATTGGATTCAGGCCGTTGTCGGTCGATCAGTCCTGTGTTTCTATTTGCATAAATGAGCGTTTCACTTATGGCCCAAGAATTTCGAAAACGTGGAGAACCGAACCATTCAAAAAAGCAGTGGGGTCATTTTAATTTTCATTCGATCAAAATCAATTTCTTAAATGCCACAAAATATATAACCTGAAACATTATTTTTAGACAGCTATTTACTTCATAGAAGTTGGATTTAGTTCTGTGGTTCGCAAATATTTGACGCAATGCATAGAACTAGTAAATGACATATTGATATCAACGCGACCTACATTACCGATATATTTTAGAACAGTGTTCTAAAATTGTCGGTAATGCAGTTATCGTCAAAAAAACCTAGGTCTAATTACTAGATCTATGGATCTGTCATTATTATAAACATAACCTATAATATTTATCCACCTATCTGTGTATCTTGCATGTCATTCAAACAAAACAATATTTGACGTTTTGAAAATGAATTCTCCAAATTCTGTGTATGAATCTGCTTATAAGGGTGATTATGAATCTGTGAGAAATGAGGTCGACCGAAACTCAGATTTAATTGTTAAACCTGACGATGTAAGTTTTTATATTATTTTAAGAAGTAATTTATTTATTTTTGAAAGCGAGATTTCAATTACTTGCGCTGAATGTCTGAGCTTTTGGAAATATTATTATTGGTGGTGTTTCTATTTCTGGAATGTTCATTCTACTTTATTGACTTAATCGTTCCCTTTACATCTTGTTTCTTCTAATGAATTTATTGTCAAGTTCATTGCTATTTTTCACTTTATTATTAGAGGAAGTTTTCGGTTTTGTCATATACAAATGTTCATTCCCCTGGGAGTAATAATTGTTATTAACATTACAATGTTGTTGTGCATATGGAATAGACTTCCACTACTTAAAAAAGGCGAGAATAAACTGCTATTTACGGATATTCAACGTCATAGTGCACTACTTACAGAAACAACTAAACAAACTTTTGCCGCCGTCTATCAGATATTAAAGTAACTTTTACATTGCCAGGAGAATGCCATGAAGATTTTGAGGATAAACTTCTTAATTCATTTTTAGACTGCCAGATTTGTTTTCATTCATTTGTCCAGTACAGAGTTTTTTTTTCTCTAATCACATCTGAAGATCATTGTTCAAATGTAACTAATATACCTGATTTACACGTAAACTCATTATCAATATATGAAATACAGTCGAACCTCTACAGGGTGTTCAAAAACTAAGTGCCTTTTTTTGGAGTGATGAAAGAATGGACGAATACAAGCTTTTTAAGTATAGGAATCATGGGTCGCCGACGTTTCATTACAGCGTGATGAGCATTTAATTAATTCGTCACAACGTCTGCAATGCAATGATTTTATTGTGTTATTTTAGTATTTTTACTATCAATTTACAAAATTACGAATCCCAACGTTCCGACAAAGGTCTCAGCAACCAGTGGCGTGGCGTGGTTTCTGAATTAAGCGATGCAGTGAAGAAGTAAGAACGAATCATTGCAAAAGAATTCACCCATTTAGATCTCTTCATTTTATGACGTATTTCATTATTACTTATTATTACGTATTATCCATTTATTATTACGTATTATTTATTTACTATCACGTATTTTATTACAAATATACTGATGTAAGTACCTAGGCAGATTTACGTCTATCGTGGTTACATGCGCTAATTTTCGTATCAGTATATTACAGTATATATTATATGAAATACTGTTTAGCACAGTATAAATAGTATACGAAATGTATTTCAGTGGAATTAAAAAAAAACCGCACGAAAACGCGTTAATACTAACCGAAATAACGAAAACAACGCGCTGCAAGTACTGTCCTCGCGCCTCCACCAAAGTGTGTCCGACTTCTCGATTTTCGGTGCACCTTTGGTGGAGGCGTATGCTGACCAATGCAAAGTGGGATTTCACTTTCCCTTTTCATTCGCTGATTAGACGAATTGAATCACATCCAAACTGCTTAAAATGAAGTTTTGAAATGAAATTTCGTAATGAGGTGTTCATTTTCAGTGATAATTCCGTTATTTACCGAATATAAATTGCGTGTTATTGCAAATTCGTTACGCGACGAAATCCTCGCGATGGAAGCGACGCCCAATTTTAACCAATCAAACGTCGCCCTGATCGGTATTTCGGTCGAATCAAGGAGGCCGAACAGAACGGCGAAATGTCAAATCATCAAACGTCAAATCATTAGCAACGAATTCGTGCGTTTGCTGGCCCTTTTTTCGCCTTATCTCATATAAATTTTCCCCGAAAAGTCTAAATTGACGTTCTTTGAGTTGATTTGGTGGACTACGCGTTGACAACGATGTAGATTTTCACCCCCGAAATTTACCACGGAAATGACTGAGGTTATTTTTGTGCACGTAAAATTTTTAAGTGGAGAAACGGCAATTACAGTCTTATATGGAATGTTGTCCATTACTATGGGCTTCATCCATTTTATCGGCAAAAGGTGCAATTTCTTGGTTCCAATGATTATTCTTTTCGTCTTGCCTTTGTTATTTTTTGGAAAAATCAACATTCCAACCTGAATTTTCAGTTAATACTCCATCGCTTTTGTCGGAACGTTGGTGGTGCTAACTTTGAAAATTTATTGTAAAAATACAAAATTAACAGAATAAAATCATTGAATTGCATACATTATGACGATTCAATTAAACGCTCATCACGTCGTAACGATACATCTGCGACCCATGGTTCCTATACTCAAAATGCTTGTATTAGTCCCTTCTTCCGCCATACTAAAGCAAGACACTTAGTTTTTGAATACCCTGTATATAACGAAGTACCATAAATTCACCAAAAAATTCGTTATATGGAGATTTCGTTATATAGAGAAATTAGATAAATTTGTCAAATTTTTCCAAAATTTAAATTCTATCATTAAGACCCAGTTGTTCATAGTGAGCTCAACCTGGACCAGGTGCAACATGTCAAATAAGATAAGTTTTTCCATTTTTTTAAAATTAATCCGCGTCCATTTGAGCTCACTTCAACTTGCTATGAACAACTGGGCCTAAGTAACAAACACTTGCGCTTCGTCATGTTCACAAAATTTTAATCTTTAAACAAAGGTCTGATCACATCTCCCTCAAGATTTTAAGTAAATGTCCAAAAGTTTTTATCGTTTTTCTACAATTTTTCATTCTGAAGGATAGAATGGATGACCAACATCAAATCTTCTAAATTGACTACAAATTTCATTACTTGCTCCCTTTAATCCTTGCCGGATTTTGGCATTTACCCAAAGAGAAAAAACACTAAATTCTAAGAACGATATTTAATGCTTGTTTCGTAAATATTAGTACAAATTTTGTGCACCGATACTGAAAAAAAATTCGTTATATAGAGGTGCTATAGGTTTTAGGTTTCGTTATATAGAGGCGAAATAACATACAAACTACGTTCTAGATCCAAAGTTTGTATTGAAAATTCGTTATAGGGAGAATTTCGTTATATATAGGTTCGTTATAGAGAGGTTCGACTGTATTAACTAAAATAAAATGTGTCACCATACTCATACTATAGAGAACATAAATCTGCAATATCTTCCCAACCCTCTGAGGACAAATTTTTTACACACGAAATGTATACATATTATAAATAAACGAAAATTATTGGAAGTTAAACTAAAAACACATATTTAACCTGCAGTATATGATTATATAGATATCTAGGAATACAGACATTAAAAAATCCTATCGTGACTCACGAAATAATAATAAACTGAAACAAATTGGAATTGTTTGTTTTAATATTTATAAATCCATTAAAAGGGATATTTCTTCTAGAATGGGCGCCTACTGATTCATTGGTCGTCATTAAGTGGAAACGTAAAATTAGTAACTTACTTAATCGATTTGGGATCCCCCATCGATCCAATAGACGACTCAGGGACAACGCCCTTAATTCTAGCTTCTTCAGCTGGAAGACATGAAATAGTAGCCCTCTTAATAAAAAAAGGGGCGAATGTTAACCAAAAGAACGAACAAGGACACTCTTCCCTCCAGTATGCTTGTTCTAAAGGTTTCCTCGAGGTAAAAATAATTCCTAATGTTCCAGGTTCTTGTACGGATAGCGGAAAATTTACTAATTGAATGAGCATGAGGATAAATTGCACGAAATCCATTGTATGCACGTTCTTCACAATAATTCGTTATAGTATGGCATTGTAAAATTACACTGTGGTAGTGTTGAGATGCATGTTTTTGTTTAGGTGGTCATAAAACTTTTGGAGAATTCGGCCGATGTGAACATTGCGGATATTCGTGGCGCGACACCTCTTCACAGGGCAGCCTCGAAAGGCAACTTGGAAATTGTTAAGTTGCTTTGTGAAAACGGGGAAAAATTGAATATTGATTTTCGAGATATTTATGGAAACACTGCCCTCCATTTGTCTTGCGAGGAAGACAGGCAAGAGGAAGCTAGGCTGCTTGTGAAACATGGTGCCAGCTTGAGTATCACCAACAAAGATGGCAAAACACCTCTAGATTTGTGCAGCGTTTCTTTAGCGAAAGTTCTTTCTAAATATGCTTAGCTTCCTTTTCTATGTGCTTGAATAAATACTTGGAATTTCTCTATTAATGTTTTAGAGTCTCAAAACGAATGGTTGGCGGAATGGTTCAAGAATAATCTTTCAACACGCATATCTTTATTAGTACGGAATAATACTGTACAATAGAATTTCGTGAGGATCTAAGTTTCAACACTTTCTTGAAGAGACAAGCAATTACTCGCATTCGACTAGGAAAAGAAACGACACGATACCGATTACATAAGGTAGGTGGGCATTTCGAGTTTCTGCGCCATGCTTCACGAGACTGAAAAATCGGGGAGGGCACAATGTAGTTTGAAGATTGCGGTGGACCGGCCAAGAGGTGGCGGTCGTGGAAGAGTTACCAATAGTTGAGAGCGAGTTCGACATCCAAGAATTTCAGAAACGTTTACATTTTATTACTAAAGTACTTAGTGAATAACGACGCGAACCTATGAAGGTAGTTGAAAAATAAATGGGAATCACGAGGTTCAACAAACAAGGTAACATTTCGAAGCGGTGGCCGCTGTTTGGGTGATGAAGCTGTTAAGCGCGCTCTCTTGATTCTTACCGCGTGGCGTCCGAGCGAAAGGAATTTGAGGATGGTTTCCGAGCCTTTCGAGGTTTATTGTCCAAAGTAGTATTGAAGAGACGTTCGGCTAAAGGTGGATGGACTGTTTTGGTGTTGCAGTGCGCTTTTTATTGAATCCTTCGGGCTGGCGGGTGATTGTCAGGAAGTGACGCTTACTCAGCTCCCCAAACGAGCGGTCGCCTTGATAACAATATAATTTTCTCGTAACAATTTAAATATGTAACAGTGGACATAGGTAATAAATTCACATTCAAGGCTTATTGTTTGGGAGGCGGGCGGCTGTTAAGTTTTTTCCACCGCCGCGATTCAAGGGGATGAAATCAAAGATCTTTCCTTCTGCTGAACGTTTGCCGGACACTTTCGAGCGGATCCTCCTTCCGTTTTGTTTTTCTTTATGAAAAAAGTGATTGTTCAACGTAGTTACAAAATTGTCAAAAATCTAAAACGATTAAGTAGATTTAGGAAAGGCATTTGGCGATAATGTTTCCGGTGACTGGGGTTCATCCTGCAGGGACAAAGTTCCATTAATTTTTATTTGCTATCGGATTAACTACTTTTGCGACTTGAGTCCTCCACTTGCCTGGGATATAACGCTGGATCTATTGCTGGAAACACCTAGGTCGCTGGTGAAAGGAGTTTGTAGGGATTGGTCCACTCCGTTGGTTTCGGCGTGCTCCACGCACGCGCTGAGGTCCACAGAGGAGTCGCTGCAAAATTATACGCTTTGCGCTCCTATTGGTGCGGGTGCGAAGACTAGGGAAAATCGCCTTACCTCACGATGCTCCTCCTGTCTATAATGGTGACGTCCAATTTGATTCTTTCTATGTTCGCGGTCACTTTCTCGCCTTCGTCCCCAACTTCGTCTTCCAGCAAGGGAAGCTCGTCTTCCTGGACGGGAACTTCCTGTCTCTCGCTCAGTTTCCGTTCCCTATCCCTGGCGTTCATTTCGTGGCATTCGCACTTGCAGTCTTCCGGGTTGACGTAGCTGTAAACGACAGCGTCTTGCAGCACGGAATCCGGAACTTCGATGGCTCCCCTGTAATCGAATTCAATTTAGGGTTACAGTACGTTTTTCGTTTCCCTGGAGTTGTCATCCTTTTTTTAAACGTAAATATCTGTCCATTCCAATTTTTTCCGGTATGAAGTTTTCGTGCATCTATGTACTTTCTACACTTTTATTCGATTAGAATCGTTGCGTTAAAATATAACGAAAGCTCTCGAATGATTCCATAATATGATCTTTTAGTTGGCGCACATTCAATCATATTACGCGTCCAGTCCTCCGATATCACTTGTGATTCACCATTATTTAATTTTTCCTTACGAAATTTCGATTTGATTTCGAAGAAAGAAATTGAAAAGATTGGAAAAATTTAATCTAGAATACAGTATTATAAATTTTGCTTACCTCGAAGGAATCGTTTGTATACGTTTCGGAGGCTTCCGGCGTTCGGGAATCTCTTCGAAATTTATCCACTCTTTCTGAATGCCTTTAGGTGGTAACGGAGGTGGTGTAACGTCTCCTTCTTGGGCGGTGGGAGTGTGGCGATGTATCCTCTTTTCAGAAAATTCCCCGCGACTTCCGCCCGACGACTTCCTCGACCTGCAGCTACGGTCCCCCGCATCTTCTCGAGGCAGGCAAATTTTGAGTTTTTCCATATGCTTGATGCAACTTCCTCCCGTACCCGTCGCTTCAATGTTGTCATCGCAGTAATCATCCAATGAGCTCGGAATAATTGGGGTCGTGGATCGAGGCCGTTCGATGGGGCACATCTTCATTTCAAAATTCGCTGCGGATGTGGAAATTTGACAAACATTAACTATCGTACTTTCGCGATTTAGTAATTAGCAAAGATTTGAAATCGTTGAGGTTGGAAGGTGGCTAATTTAATCTTAGTCATTAGACTAATTTGATCTTAGTCATATGTGGCTAATTTGATCTTACCCAAGGGGTCAATTTGATATTAGCTCCAGACTAAGAAGATTAAGTGAACTAAAACGCCAGAAAGATACCTCTTTGTTTAACGGGAACTATTGGAACAGCCACAGATCTTTCCAATGGGAGAGTAGTCGGGATGTAGGGCAGTTCATCCTCGAAAGAATCCTGTTGCAGGACCAACCCTTTCCTCTCTGGTTCGACAGACTCCGTGCTCTCCATCCTTCTCTCTTCCATCTTACCCCTCATGGAATCCGCCTCCGAGTCCCTCTCCGATTCCGAAGAGTTATGTTCGTCTTCGTTACTTCTCCCCCCGAGCGAATTCTTCACTTCTTGCACTTCGTTTTCACCAGTAATTGTCCTAACTGCAGTTAACACTATTTCTTCACTAACCTTCGTTTCACCACGCATTTGCTCATTAACGGCAATTCCGTTGGCGCTGGAACCGTTCCGTATGTCTTGGTCTATCACAACCGTATTCCGGTGCATCGACGCTTTCGAAGAACTTTTCACAATTTGAAGGCTCTCCGCCAAAATTTCCTCCTTGCTGTTCTCTTTCAACTCCTCAACTTGACACGAGTCATTTTTAGCGGTTGCCCTGGGCGACTGCTTTTCCTTAGGCAACTTCGTAATGAACAACTCTTCACTACTTCCTAGCTTAGTAGAAAAAACTATGTTATCGCTGCTGGAACTGTTCTGCCTGTTTTGTTCCGGCTTCGCGTTTTGAACTTCTGTATTGCTTCCTTTTTCCGGCGCAACCGCTTTCGGCGGAGCGGCTTCCGACGCAGCAACTTCCGACGCAGCCACTTTTGGAGCAGCAACGTCCGGTGCAGCCACTTTTGGAGCAACCACTTCCGGTGCAGCCACTTCTGGATCAGCCACTTCCGGCGCCCTGCACACCTCTATGACCGTTTCCTGCGAGTCCTGGCTGGAAGTCTTCAGCTCCTGCAGAAGATGTCTGTTTTCGTAGTAGGTCGGCGAGTGCAGAGGGATGCGGATGCTCTGGGCTTCCAACGGTTTCTCGTGGTGCCTCTTCTTCGATTTAGTTTCGGCGTTGAAGGTGAACTCTACTTTCGCGATTTGCCCTTCTATACTGGGGAGGGCGTCGCTGCTTTCTGCGTCGACTTTATTCCGTTCGTTTTGCTTCTTGCCTTCAAATATTTTGCGTTGAATTAACTACACAATTTTTATGAATACGTTTGGGTAAAGATTCGTCTTGACGCGAGTACCATTCGATGTACCATCCAATATACAGTGGTGGACAAAAGTATGGAAAGTTTTTAATTTTTCAATTTATTAACTTATTTGTATGGTTAAAATTAATTCGAATTAATACGAATAAGACCCTGAGTACCATACAAAAGGAATGTATTCTCTGATTTCTAATCACAGTACTTTTTATTTAAAAAAATATGTTTTTGGCTTGGACAAAAGTATGGAAACTTTTAAATGCAATCATTCTCATCCAGTCCTATCGATAAGAATGTGCTCAATTTAAACTCCTATTGTCGGTGCAAATAAAAGTAAGTATATGTCAAATGATTTGAAGAAGAAAATAGTGGAGATGTTCCAAAAAGGACAGCAAATTTAAGTTATTCCTAAAAATGTTAATTTCCCTAGAGGAATCGTTCCATAACTAATTAAAAAGTTCAAAACTCGAGTTACTGTGGAAACAGCTATCAAGAAAAAGGTCTCCGTAGGAAAATCACTTCCCGAATTGATATTTTTTTATCAAAACATCAATAATCTGTCGTAGAAGGATTCCCGTAAGTCATCCTCACAAATAACTCAAGAGATTTGTGAAGATTTTGGCTTGAATTTAAATGCAAGAACAATAAGACATCGTCTATATGACGCAGGACTGCTTAGAAGGGCGGCTGTAAAGAAACCTCTTTTATCTAAAAAAAAACTGAAGGTTAGATTGGAATTTGCCTGTGAATATTTTTCGTGTAGTCAAGAAAAATGGAATACTGTCTTATGGAGTGACGAAAGTAAATCCAAAATTTTGGATCAGACGGTAGACAATGTTTGAGAACGCCAAACACTGCAAGATCCCATTTTAAATACCAATTACCAACTCTGAAACATGGCGTTGGGAGCATCATGGTGTAGGGTTGTTTTTCCCGGTCTGGGGTTGGACCACTTTTCAAGATTGATGGAAAAATTAATCGTAATACGTACAAAAATATATTAGAGAACACCATGTTATTGTTTGCAGAAAATGAAATGCGTCTCTGTTGGATTTACCAACAAGATAATGATCCGAGGCATTCCTCAAAATTGGTACAGAGTGGGTTTTTAAAGAAAAAAATTGTGCAAAAATTTGTAGTTTCAATGAATAGAAGGTGTCAAGTAGTTATTAACGCAAATGCATATACCACCAAATATTGATTTTTTGCTCTATTTATTTTTTTATATTGAGTTAAACTTAAGTTTCCATACTTTTGTCCAGTTATTTTTAATTTTCCTAGAGGCTAATCGACATTTGTTGTGTAATTGTTTTTCTGATAACTATAACTTATACACAATAAAGTAACAAACATCTGCTTTCCACGTCAATTGCTAATTTTGATAATTTGATCATATAATTTAAATTATAAAATAGTTTCCATAATTTTGTCCACCACTGTACATGGCCGATGTATACCTACACTGGCGAAGCCCTACCACAATATAAACTAATTTATGAATGTGAAGTAATTACAGGAATACGCTAGTGCAAACCTTCCAGTTCAAGTCAGCCTAGTAGACAAAATATTCAATAATTATATTCCAGCGTCCAGTCCTCAATATCGTTCAAATTATTTCACAATGGGATGGTACCCCGTTTAGTTGCACCATTTATAAAGAAGAATTACCACCCCACTCCATGTTCCCACCGTCACCAGCCCCGACACCCAGCACTCATTCTTTGTTTGGTGCACCAACTCAACAATCTCCTGATTAGGCTTAAGACAAGGTATACACAATTAATCCGACAAATATACGAAAATGCCATCTTCAAAAGTGATGCTAATAGATGAAGATTCTGCCACCGAAAGGATTAAGATAGTCAGAGGGGTAAGGCAGAAAGATACCATATCACCAAAATTATTCACGCCAGCTTTGGAAGTTGTCTTTAAAAACATGTCTTGGGAGAAGAAGGCCGTCAACATAGACGGCAAATATCTGAATCACATATACTTCGCCGACGACATTATATTAATAAGCTCGGATATCCAAGAACGTGAAAATAAAATGTGACCGCAAAGGGTCAAGATAAACCCAATGGTTTCTCACAAGAAATTGTTGACTACCTTTAAATATGCTGAACATTGACTTCTGCTTCCCTTTGCTGTCGATGCTCTCGGTGCTCGACGGTCCAACCGACATGTTCGTGGGGGTCCTCGCCCTCTCCCTGCTCTTCGACCTGCTCCTCCGCCTCTCCCTTATGCTGTCTGTGGCCTCCCTCAGGATGCCTGTGAGGGTGTTTTTCCGCCTGCCGCATCCAGGCACTGTAGGTGATTCGGGGCTCATGGTGCCTTCCTTGCTCTTGAAGAGCGAGGCGAAGCTGCTCTTCCTGGACAAGGACGGCGACGGGCTCTTGCTGTTGACGTTCGCTTCCCGCAGGAAGTTGTGCCTCGGCAGTTTAGGACTGGCACTTGGAGTACTTGATATGCTCCTACCCTGAGGTTCGATTCTGGTTTGAGGGGGCGGCTCGACGCGGGCCTCTTTCTCCATTATTTGCGCAAATGATTGAGCTGGCTTCTTATTGCCATCGTTCAGGTTCAGCGACACGGGCTTCTGCAATTCTTGGTTGGTCGTTGGCGGTTCGTCCGTGTACATGTGGTCCGGTTTGAGTCTGATGCGGATGTACAGCGGTTCCTCTGGCTTCTTGACCGCGAGCGGTGAGGCATTGGCCTTCGGTTTGGTTGAGCTTGCTTCTTTCGCTTTCGGAGCTGGGGATTTAGCGCGGGGGCTGGATTGCTTCGCCTGGCTTGGGGACTTGGAGCTTTTAGCGTTTGCTTGCTTGGGTTCTCTGATTTTCGGTTTAGGTGTCGTGGAATTGGCCAAATCGACAGGTAGAGGTCCCTTGAGTGGGATGTAAGTGTACTCAACTCCGCTAGCCGAAATTATAGTCTTTGGTATCTTGGGGGTGGCGTTCGAGCTGGATGGCCTATCTACTTTTATCTTAATATCACTTTTAACACTATGAACGTTTGTCTCTGCTTTTCTCGCGGGCTTCGAGGGAACCGTCTTATTCCTCGCCCCTTCGCTCAGATTGATTCCCTCGGCTAGGATCGCTTTGGTTGGGTCCAACTTCCTCGAGAGTATCATCTTTTCCAATTCATCCGGGTCCCCCTTGCTTTCTTTGTCCACGTTGGCCGCTTTAACGGTGTCTTTCGGTTTCGCACCGCAAAACGACGTTTCCAGGAGCATTTTGTGTGGCGATGGTGATCTGGACAGACCCGACTGGGTTGATACAATCGAGAGGCGGCTCGCGTTTGAAATCCTGCTTTGCGCTGATCCTTGGCTCCCTGTTGGGGGTGCGAAAACTAAAGTGGGATAATTTTACTCCTCTACGGACATCGCAACTTCGGTAGATTTATTTACATCAATTCAATCCACGAGTTCTCGTTATTTATTCTACAACTCGTCTCGAATAATAAACAGTCCCCATTTGCGAACACACCGAACTGCCGGAAGCACTCTGATTTCCGACGGTAATTGCAACGACTAATTAAATTGCGGACTGACCGTAAATTGCAGGCAAATGCGTGCCAATGAAGTGACGGCGCGACAAACCCAATCAGAGCAAATCGTACCCGAACGGAATGCATTCTCATTCTGTCTACCTGTACTGGACAACCTGGACGACCTCCCTGACACGGGAACCAAGCCTAACTCCGAGCTTTGAGAGTCCTTCCTTTGGTAGTAGCTTTGGGAGTCGACGCAGGGGCTCTGGGGTCGCGCTTTCAGCTTAGCCTTAACTTGCGGATCATGAAAGTCTAGTTCTTCCGTGGAAGACCGTAAATCGAGTGTACCTGAAAACGGACGTTTTCACTGCAATAAATTGAAGACGAATTCCGAGTTTAAAGTCCTCAACTGTGACCTAAAGCCCCATCAGGAACCCAGAGACGTACCTTCCTCCCTAAAGCCCAATCCCAATTTGGCACTCGAAGGATCATGGCCCTCGAACAGCTCCCGCTCTGGGGTGCTGTCCCTGCTATCCTCGTGGTGCGACGAACTACTAGCTCTAGAAATGTCTATCCTAGGGGTGCTCGGCGTATGCAGGCTGACTCTGGTGCTCGTTTGGGATCCTTGCGGGGTCGACGTCGAAGACATAGGGACGCTATGCGGGACGCAGTCCGCGTCCTTTAATATACCGCTGCGGACGACCACTGGACTTTGCTCTAAAGCTGCTGGCGTGTTCGGAGTCGCATCTTCGCGGATACCAGGAAGACGTACCACTGATCCAGCGGTGCTCTTATCATCCGGACTTTCCAACTTCATGGGGGAAAAAGTTTGTATGAGAACCAGAGTTTTACTTGGGCGCTGGGTGGAGTGCGAAGTTTATAAACTTAGTAATTGAGACCGCCGCAAAACTATAGTTTTGCGGCAACTACAGCCTGTATCATATACATATCATAATCGCGAGCTTCTTATACCACCGGGCAGGTGCAGGTGCAGCCACTCAGTCAGCGGCGTGACATCACCTCGTCTGGCAAGATCGAGCGAATTGGACGAGAATACTCGAGACTCTCGATTCTTCGGGAACATTAAAATATTCTAGTGTAGGACGTGCGCAGTATATGTTTTTACAAGAAAATTGACTTTTGGAGTACTTTAAACGTACAGGTAAAACCTAATAAAACGTAATCTCAGACAAGATTGCGATATCCCCAGGAAGACAAATTTAGTTAGAATTTAAATTAAAAAAGTGTTACCGGCGAAATAACGTTTTAACGTGATATTCCAGATCTAGGAGGGTTCGCGATTAATATTCCAGGCGCGGAAGCTCGAATACTCCCTAGCAAAAATAATTGAGATCAAGGGTACAATTTCTACGAGATAAGTCGGTAAAGGATCCATTAGGACCGGGGGCAAAGGGAAGATGGAATCCGGGATAATCCTAGCGCTAGCATTCGCGTGAAGGATATAGCAGGAATCTCCAGGATCAATTTGTATGCGCCAAAAGTGTCTCCTCTCGAACGGAATGCTAACGTTGCGTGCTTGCCCACCCTTGTAATGCCTTCCCTGTCTGGATGTATGTTTATGCAGCGCCTATATCATACTTCCCCTCGTAGGTATACACAGCCCTCGGGCTTTAAACTGCACAGTGTATGTCGCAGAAAAACTAATCCTGCGGATGTAGTCACGAAATTGGGGCTGATTTTATTATAATAACACTTTGAGCTCCCCTCACGTTGCTGAGGGGAATATAGCGTGCACGTCGCTCCAGCTGAGTGCAAAGGGTTCAACATTATTCAACATAAATAACGGACGTTTAGGAATATTAAAATTTCATACTACGAGGTACAGGAAGGTAGTTGCGTGTTTTGTTTGTTAAAAAAAGTAGAAACGGAACTGTACACAGATTTCAAGAGTCATCTATTCGTGTCAAACATTAACAGACAAATATTAGGGTTTAGGATGAAGTGCAGTTTTAGTTGTACGGGTTATTTAGAAGTATGGTGGATTCTCATAGTACGGTAAAAAAATACCCAACAAATTTAGTCAACAAGAAAATATAGACGGTTGATAAAAATTGAAATGGATACTTTAATTAATGTGACAAGAAAACAGCAACCATCAATGCTCAATTCTCTTGAACCTCTTTTCGATTAGAGCTTACAACCGAATGTTCAACTACTAACCCATTATTTTATTGTAAGTTCTTCATTGCACATTTTTTTACCTGTACTATTTATTGAGGGTGATATTAGGAGTAAGTGTTATGTATTAGGCACGATACGTACATAGGGCCTCACCTCGTCTGAGAGGTCTTCGAACGAAGCAAAAGGAGCTGGACCCATGCGCTTCTGGCGACGGCTAGGGGCACTTTGGGGAAGTCCAGGAGTCGACATTGTTGTACTACTGGGTTTTTACTGGCAAGCAATACGAATACAATTAGAGGTTCCTGGTTGATGCATGACTGAGGGTGAAATTCAATAGATCGGGCTCGAAGGACCACAACACACACCGCAAGCAAGAACAAGTACTCGCACGTACAGCGGATGAAGGCAATACGTGAATATTTACAATGCAATGATTGCGGGTCAATAATTTCAGTGGTACGTTTCCATCCCTCAAGAAAAGTTCCATTTTATGTGGTTCAGCCCTGCGTTTGAGTTATACATCACTGTTCACCCATTTACTTCAAAATAATTGATTCAACCACTCAATGGAATGAATCCCATCCAACCCTAAACGTGCAGACAGGATGCTTTTAATTAGACGTGGAATGTGGCAGCAAATCAGGTCACTGCCTCACGAAAAACAATCAATTATTCCGCAAGTTGGGGAAATAATGGAAATTTCACAGCCACCACCTTTCTATTATAGTTGATTAGAGTATTAGACTACTCGAAATAGATTATTTTTGCACGTGAATCGTTAAGATTTAAATACTGTCGGTAGAGTATAAAATGACATCAACTCTGATTATAGGTACATTATAAAACAATAAACCCTTCTTTAAAACTAATAAAGTAACTATTTCACGACGCGAATCGTTGCAACGATGAACCACTAAACGCTTCTGTTTATAAGGCATGTTTATAAGAAGAGATATAAATAAGTTACTGCGGGCTCAGCAAGTGTACTTTTTCCGCGAATTGCATTGCAGGCTATTAAGACAAAATCTTGTGTAAAAATACAGTTTACTCTTCCAAAATAATTGTTTTAATTAAAACAATTATTTTGGAAGAGTAATTTATAAATTATCTAAAAACGCCTGATTGCTACCTTCTCAAATCATTCCCATGATAGTAAAATTGAAGCGATTATTTAATCAGCGCCTTTAATGAAATATTTTAAATTCGAAAATTACTTTCAGAATTCACGAATTGCATTCGAAATCATCAAAATGCATTTCCTTCGCACAATTCCCGAATGTGGCCAATTGAACTCAACATAATTGTTCCCGTTTTCCATTCCAACTGCACCGTTATAGAATCAATAAGCGATCCAGTTTTAACTCTGTCCCTTTGCAGGGCACACGTAGGATGGCCCAGCCAATGGAAATTTACCTTGCAATCAAAACACTACTCATTTACCTGCGCTAATAAAAATAAGCTCCGCCGAAAAGTAGATTACATTCTAAAAGGATTAATGTAAGGCGAAGGGATCGCAGCCCCCGATCCAGTTACACAGGGGAACATCAAAACACAACAGAACATCACGGAAGCTGATGAACCCACATAAACCGCGCGCTTTCGACATTTTTCCGAATTTCCGCAGCTAAAACGCCGACGAGGCCGGTTGAATTTTCGAGGTAGCCTAGTACTACGAGCGCCCGACGTCGATGGGCATCGCGACGCGTAAAGGGGTTGGGGGGTGGGACGCCGGTGGGAGGGTGGAATGTCGGTGGGCCCGCGAGCTGGCGCCACCGGGCTCAACAATACTTTATCGATCAATATTGTTAACTTGGTCAACGACTTTGATGTTTCTATCCGAGGGTTCAATAGGATTGCGAAGGGTGCGAGATGAAGGTCGAAAGGGAATTGCCACTCTGCAGTCTTGGGTTGGGGGATTGGCGCCGTTTTACTGCCCCAAAATTTTTACAACCGGGCAAATTATGGAAAATTCAGCACCACAATCAATGAGTTAGTTAGCCAACGCAAACGGTCGAGATAAAGTGACGAAATTATTTTAAAATAACGAGTAGACATGTATTTGTAGGTACTTACCTTAATATTTCTTCAAGACAGTATGGATTTAACTATACATAGATATGTATATCTACAGCATTGATGAGAAATACAGTATCACGAAAAAATATGAAATAGGCCGGGTATACCGTATCAACAAAATACTTTTCACTTTTTTAAATAATTTCAAAATATTCTGTGCTTGATTGTAGCCATTCTACTTTGACATAATATTACGTCTGATTTAATTCCGTCACGATTTGGATTCAAAAGTATTAACAAAGTTGACAGAGATAAATCAAATTAAATTATTACAAACCTGTAAATGTTTGCATGAATTAGTGCGCGCACAAAATAACACAGAAACGTAAAACATAAAAGTCATTTTAGTTCTTACATTTTTTTAAAGAAAAAAATGTCGTCGTATTACTTTAACTTTCAATTAAATAAGTATACTTTTAAGTTTTAGTATATAAACTGCAAAAGCTAATTTGTTTGCCACTAAAAATATCCTTTCTTTCAAACTTCTCAACGACACTATCATTATAATAGTGGCCTCTGTTGAACTGACTACAATTTTTCCCAGAGCGTTTATGGTGAATATATGAGCGCATAATAACCAATTACATGGTTACGTAATATTACATTTACGTTGTAGGCAGGTATTTTGACGTCAAATATTCTTATACAAAGGCCACATCCGTGTTGTGTTTCGATTCGAAACATCTAATAATTACGCAGGTACTTACGAGTACAGCGCGTCGAGGTGTCATAAAATGGTTTTCCTGCTATCAATCACATCATTCCACATTGTAACGTGATCTAAACATTGCTAATCTTCAAAAGTTTTCATTGCAAAAGAAATATAACAGGAGTATTAACATTTATTCAATTAACTTTTCAAACGCTTAGAATAACTCGCTTAGTGTATGCTGGTGCATTTCATGTTCATAATAGAAGTTATTAAGAATTGTTGTATTCGAAGGCAATGCTTTTTTCGAATTTCAATGCAGAAAAATGAAAATTATAATAAAATAATTAATGCATTAAAATATATGGAATTATTCATATTATTATGTTTTTTAAATTTTTACATTCAAGTCAATATCAAAAATAATTGTTTTGAAGTTATTTATATTTTTATTACATTTATATTTTTTCATTATTCTCCAGTACGGTCCTGAAGTATGAAATTCCGCCTTCACATCATATTGCTACTTCTATGGCAGGGTATGGCGTCAGTGTTGCCACTAGTCTGGTGATGAAAAATCCTCTGCGTCGCAAACTTCACAATTGTTTTGACAGCTCTATCACTTTTGACAGCATCAAACCTCAACAACGTTTTAAATCGTAAATTTGCGTCCGAAAGTGCTCAAAAATGGACAAAACGCGTCAAATGGAGGACGAGATGAGTCGGTAAGTGCTTTTGAATCATTTTAGTCATTAGTTAGAGGCATTAATTGTCCATAATTTGATTTAATATGATTCTAACCTCACTTCAAACTGAAACAATTAGCTTATCCACTTTAAATGAATTTTCTTAATCAATTATTTCATTCCAAAACATTACTGATTTCAATCTTTTTAGTTACTCTATTTTTTCATTACACAATTTACGAGGCAACAGATTTGGTAGTACATATATTGGAGTAGTATATTGGGTGAAAGGGTATTAGCGAGGTATACCTGTACAGGGTATATTAAAATTTTGTGAATATACAGTAAGCTTAATTCTAAGAATAAAAAACACAAATTTGATTGTAACTGGCCCATTATGTAGTTTCGAAGCGGAAATTTCCGGAACGATGATGGCCGTCAACACTTTCAACTTTGGCTTGCCCGCTTTCGGCAACATCCCTCCGCCGCCCATGCCTCCAATGATGATCCCTCATCAAGTTAACAGACCGGTTAAGAGATTGGGTTCTTCGGGCTTCGATTACCCACAAACTGTCACGGCCCAACCGGCTGTAGTGTCCGCAAAACCAACTTTGTATAATACAGCGAAGATGGCGGCAGCTTCAGCCGCAGCTGCATCGGCAGCTGCCGCTGCAGCAGCAGTTGCGGCTACTCCCACGTCCAACATGGACTTTGTGTCCCTGCAGTCGGAAGTTGAGAAGAAACTCAAGAAGTTGAAAAACGAGAAAATTACTGCCGAACAAGCTATATCCCAGGGGAAGGCGAGCAGTGCGCTGCAAAGCTTCGGACCGGACGATTACAAACGAAGAGGTAAAAACAAGAAATTGATGCGGACTGCGGGAGGGACGACGTGGGAGGACACGAGTCTGTCGGATTGGCAAGACGACGATTTCCGGATTTTCTGTGGGGATTTGGGAAACGATGTCACAGATGAACTGTTGACGAGGACCTTCAACAAGTTCCCTTCGTTTTTGAGGGCGCGAGTTGTCAGGGATAAGAGGACGAACAAGACTAAGGGCTACGGGTTCGTGAGCTTCAAGGATCCCTCGGACTTCACCAAAGCCATGAAGGAGATGAATGGTGAGATTTTGTTCTTTACGGACTTATTTCGAGATCTTAGGTTATTTGTAAGTCAATTAGTTTGGTTAGGGTTGTTAGCAGTTTATATGAAAATAATATAAACTAATTACACACCCATTCGGAGATTTTAGTTCATTTCTAACGCCCGGTTGCACAGTTGTGGCTTAGATAAAACTAGAAGTTGACCTTAAATGGACACTTAAACCAAAAGTAACGTTCCTGCCACTGTCTCATTGAAATTTACAAAATCAAGAATTGAAAGCGTCAAATCAAAGTGCACACTTAACGCTAACTCATACATCGTTTAAATATTTCCACCATTAAAGTTAAGTTTGAACCGAAAACTATGACTGCAACGATTTAGCCTGAAGCTAAAGCTTAAACCTTAAATAAATACTTAAGCCTTGACTGTGCAACCGGATCTAACAGTGTAGGTTGTTGTAGGCCCTATTTGTCATAGGGCCTCGATGAAATGGATACTTTTTTAATTTATCGAGGATTAGGGAAATATAAAAAACATAAACTGCTTGCTTATCTATTAAAATATCAGTCGTACATCAGGATCCTGCTACTCAAATAAATATTCGAATCAACTAACAAATAACAAGAGAGTTTGGCCATCGAATTCTTCAGTCGATCGTTTGGTCCTCATTCATTTTCGGCTCTGGGAGTTCCACCGGTAGGATACGAATAGCTGCGGTATCACAGCCCTAGCTTTTCCCGTGACGCTTGCCCCTTTTTGTACACTCCTAGTTTGAATTTCGCCAGATTTAGTTTCTGGATGAGGATTGACAAGAGCTAAAGCTTTAGGCTGCGTCTGAGTGTCGACGGCTTTCGAAGAATATACTGGGTTCATGTACAGAACGCTGAAGGGCATGCCACCGGCACCCCAACCTCTGGAAATGGCTTTCTTCTTAATATGACCTTTCGGCATCCTGCACAATCTTTTGTTGAGTGCATGATGTGAATGCTTCAAATGGTGCCTGGCCAAAGGAGTTTGCTTCTGCATGTTGTTAGTCACGTTTGGATGCTGCAGGGGATGGTTAAGCACCTCAGTCAGCAGAATGATGATGAGGCAGACTGAGTAGGACGTTCTTAAGATTGACCTGAAAGAATACAATTACACGGGTTATGTTTGTATAACAGATAATATTTTGAGGAGATTCAGCTGGACAGTACCACTAACCATTCTCTTTAGAATTTTCCTCTATAATTGAATCTTCAGCATTTTTAGAGGGACACCCTGTGTATTATATTTTTGGAACCATAGTATTTATCTACCGAAACGAGGGAGCAACGTTATGTGCTGTACTAGAGCTCCGGTACATAGTATGACCCCAGCAACGACTTTTACGTAACTTTCGATTTGTATTCGTCACTGTGATTAATGTTCAGTTGTAAATAAGGCCGGAGGCGATGAAGGGCGGGTCCAAAAATAAATCTGTTATCAGCGACGCCATAAGAATATAGGAACATCGGGACTATTTTTAGATGCACGAAGAGCCGCCAAGGTTATGGATTGCGGACTCCGGGTCACTACACTGGCGATTATGTGTGTTTTATGGCATTTTTGAGACGCTCACACACATATAGTAAACGCACGCCACGGACAGGCGCCGGAGTTCCTTTCGACATGTAATAAAAGTCGGGATTATCTCACGACAATCGCTTTTTCAGAAGGATCGAACGTAAACTTATGTGGCTTTTTTACTTTTGCAGATCACATCTCAAAACATATTTGGAATATTTTTCTTGACCGGATCAGTCCGAAGAGCCAGTATCATGTATTTTTTTTAAATTAAATATGTTGACGTCTATCATTAAAAAGTTACTTATTTTTATATTCGAAAGCAAAGAAAGACATAAAAAGTGCTCTTGTTAAAAGTCAAGAAAAATTATTATTTTCAGCAATAATATGTAAAATTATTAATCGGTATCTGATGTGATTCTCAGGTCGATGGGGACCATGGACATTCTATCTAAAGAGATTAGCGCCTTCACAGTGCATTTCTGATCTACAATTTCAAAATTTCACCCTTAGTGTTGTTTCAATAGCTTTGATGAGTATGTTTGCTCGAACTTGTCGATCGGTCGTAAATTACATGTTCCCTTCGCAAAGATAAGATATCGTGAGAAAATTATGTATTTACATTCACACATCTTTTTACAATTGCAATATTGAGTCTTCAGATCGAGACAACATTTGATTACATGGAAAAAAGTGACCGATGTCATTAAATTTCATTTGATTTTCTTTTTTGGTTAATCAGCCATTTCTAATTTGGCTGGGAATTCAAATCAGAGCTGTACATTTGGATTTTTGAACTGCTCAATAAAACAACCCTTGATTGTAACCGTTCTGTTTCTGGAATCGCACTTGTGTTGTTATATTGATAATCTCACATGTTATGTACTCGTGTATATCAGAAGACAATATTGTACATCATTGTCAAAAGTTATCTGGTCGACTTGGATTGTGCATAATATTGACATAACAACGGGTTCGATTCTGAATCCTGAGCGTTCAATTAAACGCGTGCCATTTTAATATTACTAATTTCAAAACAAACATAAACAAATCATCACATTTTATCGGGGATTGGGATGATGTCACATTACATACTCCTGATCATTTTATGAATATCTCTTTATTATCTTGTGACGAAATATTTTCGCATAACAACGTCATATTTGTGTAAGGATTATTTTTTGTTGTCTTGAAAGTATTATAAAATTAGAAAATTGGATGGGTCGAGCTCTTTTACTGTCTTGTTGCCAAACTTGTTTCATTCTCGTAACCCTTGGCATGTCACTGTATAAATTCTAACTGAAAATATTCTATTTGGAAATCAACCGTAGGTAATAATTACAGTAAAGTAGTATGTGTATGATAATTCATCATAAACGTAAATATACGTCTTTAGCAGGTGATGCTTTAAACGTATATGTAGGACATTAGCAGTGAACGGGTTAAGGCGCAGACTGCATGCACCTGATATTTTTTGCAGTATTTTGTTGTTTTCGCCTAAACGACTGGACCAATTTTAATTTGGCGACATTCAAGGCATGGAAAAACCTTTAGTAATTGAACATGATCAGTGGGATTAGTCAAAATCCCTCAGTTTTACTGGTATAATAGGCGTTCTGTAACACTCCGTTTTATGTTAGAAGAAATGAGGGTAGCCCATCTAATGACGGTGGTTAGTCTAGAGTCTAGAAGACTTGAGACTTTCGCATTAGCTGGTGATATTCCAGACGCACTGTATTGTACAATCTGCAAAG
This sequence comes from Hydrochus callosus, assembly GCA_033557855.1. Classification (NCBI taxonomy): domain Eukaryota; kingdom Metazoa; phylum Arthropoda; class Insecta; order Coleoptera; family Hydrochidae; genus Hydrochus; species Hydrochus callosus. Next base: position 1,045 of record JAUIMY010000130.1, on the reverse strand, counting down.
TGTGACGTTGCTGGGGCGAGTTCCCCGCCAGTGTTGGGGTCGCCAGTCGTCGGCATTTCCCAGTTCACGCGGCAGTTTATACAACCCGCGTAAGGATTTGAAATAGCCTCATTCTTTAATTAATCGGGGGAGGAAAAATGCCAAGGCGTTTCGCGCCACTCTGATCGGCTGTCAGCTGCAGGCGCCGCCTTTCCTCATAGCTTAGCGTACGGCTTTCTACATCCTTCAGAACCAGAAAGAATTTCCGCAATGTTTCTTTCATCAATTCGCTTGCGCGGCGTCTGCGATGTCGCGCCTAATTTTTGGGGAAGGTGCGGTGCGCTTGTTGGAAAAACGAGTCCGAAATTCCGAGATGTTTCGGCATCAACTTTCCTGATGTATCAATCTACTACTTAGGGTATATGTAGCTTGATGGAGGAAAACATAACAGGAGAAATTTGGAGCTTAAAAATCACGTTGGGATGTTTACGTCTAAATACATGAAATATCAAATTTGGTTACGCCTTCTGCTTGATTACACTCTGAAACATATTGAGGGCGTCGAGGTCTTCAGGAGAAATAAGTAAATGGGTGTAAGGTAGTCCAAATTTATAAGTGGTCAGTTTAAATTGGTAGAAGTGTAGTCCAAATTGATAAGAGAAATTAGTCTAAATTGGTGGTAGTTAGTCTGAATCTGAAGAAGTTAGTGCAGTGAATCGAAAAAAAAAAAGTAAAACCTACTTGCTCTAGACCTTAGCGTAATTGAGGACAAGTTCAATTTGAATGGAAATTTCTGAAAATATTGACTCACCATTTCATTTTCCTAATTCGATTCTTCCTTCGGTTGACTCCTGGAAACTGCTGAACTTTCAACTGCGGAAGAAGTACTCAGGAATGTCTCGAAAGTTAGAGTTGTAGCTCTTCCAAGTCACGAACTAGAACGGAAAACTGGTCCCATTTCGCTTTCTTTTATCGCTACCCGTTCCCTATCGTACTACAGCAAACGTCCCTGCGCGAAGACCTCCCACAAGGGAGGGAAAGACAAGGAGATCTACTCACGAACGGG